>JAVJHY011988317.1:98483-128216 GCA_035593235.1 Phascolosoma agassizii
TGACTTCGCCTACAACCTGTTGCCCGCAGCGTTCCCCGAGCGGGTCACCGAGGCCAGAGCCGACGCCGCGACAAGTCTGGTCGAGCCGGAAACGACGACGACCACCACCTCGGCACAGGTCACCCTGGTTCCCCCGTCTTCTGCTCCGGCAACCGTTCCCGGCGTCGATCCGTCGAGCGCAACCGATGAGCAGGCCGGCGCAGCGGTCGATGACGCCGTAAATAGCGGTCTGGCGAGCGGTCGAGCTGCCGCTGTGGCCGGAGCCGCGCTAACCACGGTGGCCGTCATCGCCGTCGGTGCGGCCAGACTGCGAGGCAGAGTGCCTCGCTCCGGTTGACCGACAATCCGCTCAGCTTCTCAGATACTGGAGACTCAGCGGTTTGAAACAGTCTCGTAGCCCTCATCGGACAGCGCCGATCGCATCGCTCGAAGATGGCCGTCCAGCTCAGCCTGATCCGGACTCTCGTCGGCGTTGGCGAAGTCCAGCTGCGCCATCGAGTTGATGGGGATGACGTGGACATGGACATGTGGGACCTCGAACCCCGCGATCATAAGACCGACCCGAGCCGCTTGGAAGACCGTCTTCTGGGCCTGGCCGATGGCGTGGGCAACGGTTGTGAGGTGGGCCGCGAGACCGACATCCAGATCGGTCCACTGGTCGACCTCCACCCTTGGCACAACCAGACTGTGGCCCGCGCCGAGCGGGCGAACATCGAGAAAGGAAACACAAAGGTCGTCTTCCCAAATCATCCGGGACGGGATTTCACCGTCGACTATGCGAGTGAAGATGGTTGCCATCCGCTCACCCTAGAGCGCGCTACGGCTTCCCCGGCTCTGGCGGCCTCGGCTGTCGCACCGGCCTGCCATCCCTGCGATTTGCTGTTTGAATGGCAACCGTGACCCTAGACATCGGAACCTGCTTTCACCGGGAACATGACCCGGCGCAAATCATCGATCAGGCCAAGGCCGCGGAGGACGCCGGCTACCGCGAGTTCTGGGTGATCGAGGACTGCTTCTTCACCGCTGGTGTCAGCCTGGCCGCGGCATCGCTGGCGGTCACCAGCTCCATCGGCGTCGGGGTTGGGATCATGCCGACCGTTGCCCGCAACCCGGCCGTGGCGGCCATGGAGATCGCCACACTTGGCAAACTGGCACCGGGCCGGTTCCACGCTGGGATGGGTCACGGCGTCCAGTCATGGATGGCTCAGATGAACGAGCAGCGAGACAGCCCCCTGACCATGTTGAGCGAGACCTTTGCCGCGATTCGAGCACTGTTACACGGCCAGGAGGTCACAACCAGCGGTCGCTACGTCAACCTCGATCGAGTGGCGCTTGAGCTCCCACCCGATCCGGCACCATTGCTTTCGGCAGGTGTTCGAGGGCCGAAGTCGTTGCAGATCTCCGGCCAGCATGCGGACGGCACCATCATGGCCGATTTCGTCAACCCGACGTACCTTGGCTGGGCCCGTCAACAGATCGAGGCCGGCATGGCTCAAGCCCCTCAGCAGTCGGTCGGTTCACCCACCTCATCCGGCAGCTCCGATTCCCTCGCATCAGACAATTCACAGCACCGAATCACGGTGTTCGCCACCTCGGCCGTCGGGTCCGACGGTGACGAGATGCGGCGCTCGGTCACCCCCTTTCTGGCCGAGATCTGTGCCTCCGCTCCCCCGTCGCTGCGCATGGCTCCCTTCTTCGATGAGCTGAGCGACAAGGCCGAGCAATCGAGCTGGGAGGAGGCCATCACCGCCATGCCGACCGAGTGGTGGCACGACATAGCAGCGGTCGGGACCCCCGATGATGCCGCGGAGTACCTGTCTCGTCTCGATGTTGCCGGGGCCGACGCGGTCGCAATGTTCCCATCGTTCGATGACCCGGTCACCGACCTTCGCCGGGTCGCTCAGCACCTGCTGTAGACGTCGAACTCCGGGTCTCGATTTCTGTCGGCCAACCGCCACGACCCGTTGACGAACGAACATTCGTTCGTTAGAGTTGCCCGAGTAGTTGGGTACCGGTTCGTGACTGATTCGAGAGCGAGCCGGTGCCCGAACACCAATCCGGTGTCGCCACTACCGGACCACAAATACTGAGCACATGACCGTCATCGCCGGAACCGTTGCGCCCCACCAAAGCGGGACTCATGGGGACCAGGAAGCCACCGCAAACGGCAACCGGCGATAGCGCATCATGGGTTCGGGCATCCACCCAAATGGCCGGCAACGTTGTGACTGTGGCTACCAGTCGTAGGCGGGCAACGTTTCGGCCCAACATTCATAGCTCGCCGCAACCTCACCTTGATAGCAGTCACCTGTCATGGCTTGTGCGGTGCGGGTGATGTACTCGCCACTCTCGGAGAAGTAGAGGACCAACTCGCCGCGGTCGATTTCACCTGCCAACTGACCGAGCCAGTAGGCAAAGCCCTCGGCGTCCGGCTCCCTGTCCAACACGTTGGCATAGACGAAGGTCACGAACTCTTCGTCGTTGAGCGTTGCGGTCTTGGTGAACTCCGAGCTCTGAGCGAAGGAGTAGCTGATGTCGGCCAGGGACGAACCGGTGGAGAACTCCCGGCTCCAGTACTCCCAGCCTTCGGCATCGGGCTGGCGGTCAAAGTAGGCGTTGTAGAGGCGAGCGATCTGAAAACGATGCCAGCTCTGAGGAGCCGACGGGTCCAGAGCCGGCTCCACCGGCGTCGGCGCGGCCCCCACACCGGTCTGTGCGGCGCTGCCACAGCCGGGGAGGACCTGGAAGTCGAAGCGCTCGCGATTGGCAGCCAGCCAGTCGGTGAGCACGGCCAGGCCCCGCGGTCGGCGGCTGAAGCCGTCATGCATCAAGATGGTGGCGCCGTCGTAGGCCTTGTTCAGTTCACGTCGCATCGCGCCCTCGGTCCAGCCGGACGTCCGAAGATTGAGCCGCCAATCGTTGGTGTCAATGTCCCACAGGCCATAGTGGCTGCGGGCTCGGCCGGTGGCCCATTCGGCGTTCGGGAGGCCGACGGCCACCGCCTGGGCGTGAACCCTGGCATTGGTTGCCCCATACGGCGGGCGGTAGCAGGTCGGCGTTGCGCCGGTGACGGTGCGGATGAGTTCGGTGGTGTTGTTGAACTCCTCCCTGATCCGCGCGTCGGACAACGAGCTCAGGCGAGGATGGTTCCAGGTGTGATTGGCAATGGTGTGACCGTCGGCGATGATGCGACGGGCGGTGTCGGGGTTGGTGGTAACCGCTCGGCCGGTCACAAAGAACGTGGCCTTGATGTCATGGCGATCGAGCAGGTCCAGGAACTTGGGAGTGTCAGGACCTGGGCCATCGTCAAAGGTCAGATAGACGACGGGCTTCGGCGGTGCAGCCGCGGCTGTGCCCGGAGCGACCAGTTGGGTCATTGTCGAGGCCAAGAGGGCGATCGAGAAAACGACGAAGAGGGCATGCTTGGGTGGTGGGGTCCGCATGCACCCAAAGGTGTCGTTTCATGAGCAAGCGGGGTATGGAGCGCAAGGGCCTTACCGGTGGGAAAAACACCCGGGTACCGGTCTGCGGCAGATTGACGGTTCCAAGCCAATAGGTCCGTCGGCCCTCGCCGGATGGCAAAGCCCCCAATCGAACCCAGCATCGGCGATTCTCCGGTCTGGCTCCATATTGCATCCGAGCGGCCGATGGGTACCGATGGCTCAGGAATCGGAAGCACCGGCAGATCTGGCTTTCGACTTGAGGCTGGCTGAGCTCAATCGACACGAACAGCACTATGTGGGCCGCAAGCAGTTGTGGCACGCCCACCACTGGCCGGAGGACTACGCCGAGCGCTGCGTGCGATTCGGCTCACAGCATGTCTGTCGCCGCTGCGCCGCCCTCTACCCACTCGGATTCTTGGTGGCCTTCCTGGCGGCCAAGGGTTATCCACTGTGGCCGACCGCCTGGGACCCGGTCGCCATTTGGGCTCTGTCGATACCGGCAACGGTGGCCTTCGTAGGCGTTGCCATCGGCTCATTCGACTACTCGCCTCGCTGGCAGGTTGGAACGACACTGCTCGCTGCGGCAGCGTTCGGCCGCGGCCTTGGCTATGAGCTGATCGACCGCTGGAGCCCGGAGTTTTGGCAACCGATCGCCGTCTTCGGCGGCATCTGGTTTTTGGCCTCTGTCTTCGACGCCCAGACCAGATAGCCGTTGATCTACGAGCGATCCAATCAGTAGTCGATGCCCTTCTTGGCCACGATTCCCGAATCGAAGGCGTGCTTGATCTTTCGCATCTCGGTGACGGTGTCAGCCACATCGATGACCTGCTGAGCCATGTCCCGGCCCGTCAGCACAACACTCAGCCGTTCCGACCGCTCGTCAACCGACTTGGCGACATCGGCAGCGCCGATCCACTCCCAGGTCATGGCATAGCTGATCTCATCGAGGACCAGAAGCCGGTATTCATCATCGGCCAGCAGCTTCTTGGCATGCTGCCAGGCCCCCTGGGCCATGGCCCGGCTCTCATCGAGATCCTCTGAGTTCCAAGTAAACCCGTCGCCTGCAGCAAACCAGTCGACGCCAAGCCCCCGGCAGATCTTCTCTTCACCGACATGCCAGTCGCCGCTCTTGAGGAACTGCACAACCCCGACCTGCCAGCCTCGGGCCAGACCTCGAAGCACGGTGCCGAACGCCGCCGTGGACTTGCCCTTGCCATGACCGGTGTTGACCACCACAAGTGATTTGGCGGTCTTGAACGAATCGGCTTCCGGCTTCTCCACCGGCGGGGTGTTGTCTGTCATGTTGTTCTCCAGGGTTCGGATTCGGGAGCCACGGCATTCTGGTGGCCCGTGCGCAAAGGAAGCACGACGATGCCACCATCGGGCCCTTCCATCACCGAGACCGGCGTTTGGTAGTAGCGGGACAGGACGTTGTCCGTCAGCACGTCACCAGCATCGCCGGACGCCACGATCCTTCCATCGACCAACAGCAGCAGCCGATCAGCAAAACGACTGGCGGTGGTCAGGTCGTGCAGGGCGGTGATGACGGCCAAACCATGATCATGGCGAAGCTGATCGATCAGTTCCAGCACCGCGATCTGATGGGCCAGGTCGAGCGCACTGGTCGGCTCATCGAGGATCAGAATCTTGGCCTCCTGGACCAGGGCTCGAGCCAGGGTCGCCCGCTGGGCCTCTCCCCCTGACAGCTCCGTCACCTGACGAGCGGCCATCGACGAAAGTTGCAGCCGCTCCAGGACTTCGCCAACCCGCTGGCGATCGTGGTTGGATTCCGACTGAAGCCAGCGGAGGTGAGCCGTCCGTCCGAGCAGCACATACTCAGCAGTGGTCATGCCAACGGGCAAGATCGGGTCCTGGGGCACATATCCGATCTGCTTTGCAGCCGCCGCTCGGCCGCTGTGACGTCGGCCGGCGATCTCGATCGAGCCCTTGAACGGGCGGATGCCGGCCACCGTCTTGAGCACCGTTGTCTTGCCTGCCCCGTTCGGACCGATGAGGGCCAACCACTGCCCCGGATGGAGGTCGAACGAGACGCCATCGGCCACTGTCCGATCGCCGTAGGAGGCGGTCACGTCATCCAGTCGGAGAACGGGTCGGCCTGTCGGCTCTGAACCTTGAGCCCGGTCCGCCGGTACGGCAGCTCTTTCGGAGTGCGGTTCGAGGGGCTGAACGTCTGTCACCGGTGTGCCGCTCATGTGAACGACCCCCGGCGAGACCACATGACGAAGATGAAGAACGGCGCCCCGAAGAACGCGGTGACAACGCCGATCGGCAGCTCCGCTCCCGCTGTCAGGTTCCGAGCACCGATGTCGGCCAGCACAACGAAGATGGCCCCGCCGATGGCCGACAGCGGGAGTACGGTCCGGTAGTTGGAACCGATGGTCAGGCGGATGAAGTGGGGCACGATGATCCCGACGAACCCGATCAGGCCGCTGACCGCAACCGCGGCGGCCGCCATCAATGAGGCGGCAACGATCAGCGTGACCCGAACCCGGACCACGTTGATGCCGAGTGCCATCGCCTCGTCGTCACCGAGTTGCATCACATCGAGCTGACGGCGAAGGGCCAGAATCACCGCCGCACAGGCCGCGAAGTACGGCAGCAGCAGGAGAACCTCGGTCCATCCGAACGTCCCGAGCCTGCCGAGGATCCAGGTGTAGACCTCGACCAGGATGTCGGTGTTTCGCTGCATGATATAGGTCTGCAGCGCGGTGAGAAACGAGGCGACGGCCACGCCTGCCAGCAGCAGTGCTGACGCCGATCGAGAAGCGCCGAAGCCCACCGCGGCCGACACGGCGATGGCCAACAACGCCCCGATGAAGGCGGCGATCGGGATGGGGTGAAGCGGTCCCCAACCGCCGATCCCCAGAGCGTCGTCGGCCCCGAAGGCGATGGCCACCGTTGCTCCGAGCCCGGCCCCGGCCGCGACCCCGAGGAGAAACGGATCGGCCAGGGGGTTGCGGAACACACCCTGGTACGTGGCTCCCCCCAGAGAAAGTGAGGCCCCGACCAGCGCCCCCAACACGGCCCGAGGCAGCCGCCATTGCCACAGGATGGACCGTTCGGCATCGGTCATGCCGGAGTCCACCGACAGCCCGGGGATGCCGTCGAGCAGTTCCCGGAGCACGGCCCCGAAGGCAATGTCGCTCGTTCCAATCGATGCCGCAGCCAGTATGGCTGCTGCCAGGAGCAGAAAACCGAGGGGCGCGGCCAACGTCGGCAACCGGAAGGCTCGCTCGGTCGATGACGTCACCGACCGAGCGTAGGCTTCAGGATCACCGGCGAGCGAAGATGCCCGCTCCACGACCGCCACCGCTACCCCCTCGGATCAGGCATCGACGGCGACCGAATCGGCGATGGCCTGCATGAATTCAACGATGCGGGGACCCCAGCGAGACGCGATGTCGCGATCAACTTCCACGACGTTGCCCGCTGACACTGCGCTGATGGTGTCCCACCCCGGGCGAGCGACGATGTCCTCGGCGGTGAAGTTGTCCCGACCGGGGAACACGATCAGTGATGGATCGGCGGCAATGATGCTCTCGCCGTCGATGAGTGGAAACCCACCGCCGTCGTCGAACGGGTCTGCGATGTTCTCAAAGCCCATCGATTGGTAAACATGACCGATGAACGTATTGGACGTTGCGGTGTAGAAGGAGTCGTCGATTTCGTGGAAGACCCGAATCGGCGTGTCGCTGTCCGGCAGTGAAGCGACGACCTCGTCGATGCCGGACCGTAGCTCGGCGTTCACCTCTGCTGCACCGTCGATCTGGTCGGTGGCCTCGCCGAGCTGGGCGATCTGGTCATAGGTGTCGTCGAACGATGCTGCGGCGGGAAGGAACATGACCACCACCCCGGCATCGACCAGTCCCGCGGTGATGTCTTCCGGCAAGCCCGATGCCACCACCAGGTCAGGGGTTGCGGCCAAAATGGCCTCGAGGTCAGGGACGAAACCGTCGAGGGTCGGCGCCGGGGCTTCCGTCGGGTAGTTGGAGTGCGCATCTACAGCAACCACCTGGTCGCCCGCCCCGATGGCGAACAGCATCTCGGTGGCCGTTGGTGAAAGCGAAACGATGCGCTGCGTTGCCCGATCACCCTCGGCGCTGCTCGGTGCCTCCGGATCACCGGCGACCACATCGTCGGAGCCACACGCCGCGGCGAAGACGCCCAGGGCGGTCAGCACGGCGATCTTGCCAAGTAGGCGCCGCAATTTGGGTAGTGCGTTCAAGATGTCGAACCTCCGTTGCTCGGAGGGACAGATCGCGGGAGTACCCGTCGAGGTGCCTTGCTCCGAGGACCTTCGTCTAAACCGTTGAACAGGCGACCTGGCTGCACGCTCTCAGCTTCACAAGAAGTTGAGGCGTGATCACAGTTGCGGCACAGCGCCGGATTCTCACCGGACTTCGCTGTCGTAGCGGTACCTGGTCTTTGCCGACCCGGCTCGATCACTATAGGGCCGCGTTTCGAACATGTGACGCGACACCGAGAGCCGACCACCGGAGGGATGTGGTGGTCGGCTCTCGTATGTGTCACCCGGACCCTCTCCTATTGGAGGAGGCCCGTATTCCGACTCGCCCTATCGGCAAGCCACTTGGTCGCCCAACCCCATAGTGCGGCGGGGTTCGTAAGTATTGACGTCCGTCGATCGCGAAAGGTCGCGATAAACCTCGGACTTCTTTCCGCCGAGCCGAAAGGTCCGGGCTGGTGCAGCCGTTGTTCCCGTATCGTGGGTTGCGCTATGCGAGTCACGTCGATCGAGGTCAGCCTGGTCGACCTCCCGCTGCAGGAGCCCTTTGTGGCAAGCCACGGAGCAACCTCGGTCAGGACCATCACCGTGGCCCGCATCGATACCGATCTCGGGTCGGGTTGGGGTGAATGCTCGGCTCTGCCTGCCGCGACCTACACCTCCGAATCGGCCGCCGGGGCTTTCCGGTTACTGGCCGACGATCTCGCTCCCCGACTGATCGGCCGTGAGGTCACCCCCGACGACGTGCTGTCATCGTTGAGTGACGCCAAGCACCAACCGATGGCTCTGGCCTGTATCGAAATGGCCGTCATCGATGTGGCCCTGAAGGCCGCTGACCGATCGCTTGCCGACTGGCTCGGTGTCGATCGGGCAACAATCTCGGCCGGGGTTTCAGCCGGGGTCAGTGTCGGCCTTGACTCGATCGAGACCACCGTGGCCAAGGCCCGGGCATTGGTCGCCGAGGGGTACGGTCGGCTGAAGGTCAAGATTGAGCCCGGGCACGATCTCGAACTGGTGGAGGTCCTCCGCTCCGCAATGCCAGACGTCGAGCTGCAGGTCGATGCCAACGGGGCCTACGGCCCGGACGATCTGGACCTGGTGCTGCAAATCGTTGACCTGGGAGTCGACGCCTTTGAGCAGCCCTTCGGCCCGGCCCATCGACAGGCGGCGGCCGATCTCATCGCTCGACTCCACCAACGAGCTGGTAGAGGACCCGGGAAAAGGGCAATTCCGGTGGTAGCCGACGAGGCGGTCGAATCCTTGCACGATGCCAAGGATCTGCTGGAGCGCGGCGCCATGACCGGCCTGTCAATCAAGCCTCCCAGGGTCGGCGGTCTTCGGGCTGCCAAGGCGCTGCACGACCTGTGTCTGGCCGGCGACCTGCCGGCTACCGCGGGCGGGATGCTCGAAACCGGTCTTGGCCGACACGCTCTGGTGGCGCTGGCAGGCCTTCCCGGCTTCACCATCGTCGGCGACCTCTCACCGGCCGGGCGGTGGCTGGCCGATGACCCATGGCCCGACCTGGCGATGACCGACGGACGGTTGGCCATTCCAAAAGGCCCAGGGATCGCCCCGCCCCCGGATCTCGACACTCTCGATCGACACCTGGTCGAATGCCGAGCAATAGGCTGAATCGGTGGCCCTGCGCTCCGAGCGACAACGACCGGATGATTACCTGGGAACAAGCGCGGCGCTGGTTCTGGTGCACGGCTTCACCCAGAACAGCGGTTGCTGGGGCCGTTTCGGCCACGACCTGGCTGCAGCCCGGGAAACGATCTTTGTCGATGCCCCCGGCCACGGCCGATCACATCACGACGACGCCGACCTGGTCACCGCGGCAAAGCTGTTGACCGAAGCCGCCGGCTCCGGCATCTACGTCGGCTACTCGATGGGGGGTCGGGTGGCCCTCCATGCCGCGCTCCAGGCTCCGGAGCTGATTCGAGGCCTGGTTCTCATCGGAGCCACCGCTGGCATGGACAGCGCAGACGAGCGGGCCGCAAGGCGCCAGGCCGACGGTGAACTGGCAGACAGAATCGTTGATGAGGGTCTTGAGGTGTTCCTGGACCGCTGGCTGGCCGGCCCGCTGTTCGCCGGCCTGGATGACGAACATGCCGCTCTGGCCGAGCGGCTCAAGAACCGGCCGGACGGTTTGGCCGCCAGTCTCCGCAATTGTGGAACGGGGACTCAGGAGCCGCTGTGGGATCGTCTGTGGGAACTAACGATGCCGGTGTTGATTGTGGTCGGCGATCGGGACGAGAAGTTCACCGCCATCGGCCAACGTATGGTGTCGGCCATGGCGGGGACCTCGGCCCGCTTGGTCTCGTTGCCCGGGACACACGCCGTCCATCTGGAGCAACCAGGGGAGGCTGCAGCAACGATTCTGCAGGCGACAGCCGATTGGTAGTGGTCGGCTGGTGGCCGATAGCGGCTGCGGGTATGGGAGATGGCGGGCCGATATTCCGGCCATGGCCGATACCTTGGCGGTGATGTCGACAACCGCTGCCACCTTCTGCGCAACCCTGGTTGACGAGTGGGTACGAGCCGGTGTCAGCTTCGCTTTTTCGGCCCCCGGATCTCGGTCGACGCCGTTGACGCTGGCCCTTCAGGCCGATCGACGGATGTCGCTCTCGGTCTTTCACGACGAGCGGGCGGCCGCCTTCGCCGCCCTCGGTCATTCGGTGGCCACCGGCCAACCCTCGATCGTCACCTGCAGCAGTGGCACCGCTGCTGCCCACTTCCATGCCGCGGTGATCGAGGCCGACCTTTCGGCGGTCCCGTTGATCATCTGCACCACCGACCGGCCGCCGGAACTGTGGGATGTCGGCGCACCTCAAACCGTTGATCAGACCAAACTCTTCGGCAATTCGGTCCGGTTCTACACCGAGCCCGGTGTCGCCACCGAGGAGATGCGCGGGTCATGGCGGTCGCTCGGCTCTCGCCTGGTGGCTGAGGCCGCCGGCGGCTCCGGACCCGCAGGTCCGGTCCATATCAATCTGAGCTTCCGTGATCCCCTGGTGTCCACGCCAGATGAGCTGCCTGCTGGCCGCGATGGAAACAGGCCGTGGCATGTTGACCTCCGTTCACTTCCCGAGGCCTCGTCGATGCCGGAGGCCGACGTATCTACGCTGTGGAATCGGTTGCGGGGGCTCTCAGGGCTCCTGGTCGCCGGACATGGCACCACCGATGCCGCATCGGTCCTGGCCCTCGGCCGCCGCCTCGGTTGGCCGGTCCTGGCCGACCATCGATCGGGCTGTCGGGCCGAGGGGCAGGCCATTGCCCACTTCGATCAACTGCTGCGGGTCGAGCAGTTTGCAGCCTCGGCTCACCCCGACGTTGTCATCAGATTCGGCCAGCCACCGTCGAGCAAGGTTCTCAGTCAATGGCTCGCCACCCTCGACGCCGAGGTCATCAGCGCCAACACCCGAGCCCGGTGGAACGACCCGGAGCGCATCGCCGGCCTGGTGGTTGACGAAGCGGGTTTGGCCAGAAGCCTGTTGGGCCGGATAACCGCAGATTATCGGCCATCCCCTGAGGCCGACCGTTGGGGCCGCCTCGACGACATCGCCGAACACACTATCGACGGGGCCCTGGCCCGAGCAAAGAAGACAACCGAACCCGGCGTGGCCAGAGCGGTGATCGAACATCTGCCGGCCGGGGCGTCGCTTGTCGTTGCCTCTTCGATGCCGATCCGAGACGTCGAATGGTTCGCCACCAACCGCCGAGACCTTCGGGTCTATGCAAACCGGGGAGCCAACGGCATCGACGGACTGATCTCCACCGCTGTCGGCGTTGCCCTGTCGGGGTCGCCGACCACGCTGCTGATTGGAGACGTGGCCTTCCTCCATGACAGTGCGGCCCTGATCGCCATCAAGGACCGAGCGATCGATCTGACCGTCGTCGTCATCGACAACGACGGCGGCGGGATCTTCTCGTTTCTCCCCCAGGCCGATCTGGTGGCCACCGACCGCTTCGAGCAGTTGTTCGGGACACCGCACGGTACTGATATCACCGCACTATGCGGAGCCCACGGCGTTGCATCGATGCCGTGGTCAGATCAGGAGCCTGCGACGCTCCTGGCGAAACCGAATGGAACCGGGGTGAGGGTGATCATCGCTTCAACCGACCGAGTAGAAAACGTCCAGATCCACGAGTACCTGAACACAGCGGTGGCCGACGCGGTCTCCGCTGCTGGGCTCGACTAGCAGGGTGCTGCTCAATCGCTGCCCATCATTCGGGCCATGTTCGAGTTGTAGAACTTGTCCAGCACCTCTTCGCCGAAACCCTCCAGCGAACGGCTGAACCGCCCGAGCGGATTTCGGCCGCCCTCGATGTGGGGGTAGTCGCTCGAGAACAGGTACAGCTCGGGGTTGGACTCGCGAATCAGCGCGCCGACGTCTTCGAACGGGTACGGAGTGAGGGCCACTTGAGAGGTGATCTGCTCCGAGGGCTTGCGGGACAGCGCCGCCAGCTCCGGTTCGGATCGTTTCCAGATCTCGGCGATCGAATCCAATCGCCGGAGCATGGACGGGACCCAGCCGGCACCGAGTTCGATGACGCCGACCTGCAGTGCCCGGTGACGTTCCAGTACGCCGTCCAAGACCATGGTGCCGAGGAAGCTCTCCACTGCGTGATGGAGGGCGATCATGTCCTTGCCCCGGACGTTCTCACCACCGCCGAGCCAGTCGTTTGGGATCGGTCGGCCGGTGTTCATCCAAGCCGGGTTCAGCTGTAGCGGATTTCCCCCAACATGCAATACGACAGGTATCCCGGCCTCGGCGGCGAGGGTCCAGAAGGGATCATGTTCGTCGTGGCCAGGCGAGCGCCCGTCGGCCGGCCGATGAGGAATCCAAACCGCGGCCAGGCCGAGGCTGATGACCTGCTGCAACGCCTCGACGGCGAAAGCCGGATCATCGAGTGGCGCCGCCCCGACCCCGAGCAATCTCGGGTCGGCGGCACAGAACTCGGCGATACCTCGGTTGTGGGCCCTGGTCGCCGCCCGCACCACCTCGGGATCATCGATCGCCGAGAAGATGTGGCCCGTGCTGAACGTGGCGAATACGAGTTGGCGGTCGAAGCCCAACAGGTCGAGCGCCCGCGACCGTTCATCGGGGTTGAAAGCACCGAGCGCCTCGTAGCCCTTCGGACCGGCGATGAGCCCGTCGCCGAGGGCCAGCATCTCCTCCACCGACTCCGGGCTGTGACCCCGCCGGTCCTCCATGCCCTTGAGCGCGTCCCGGAGCTTTCCGCCCCCAGACAGGGTCAGCTGCGGCACCCGGTCCCGAATGTCGGGATCGGCGTAGTCCCTGAGAAAGTCCGGCAGCTCCATGATGTGGCTGTCGGCGTCAAGAAACGTGCGTCCTTGTGCATATGGCATGGGTGGAGGCTCCTTACTCGGTACCGCCGAGCTACTCGGCCGGCTAGTCGAATACAGGCGTTAGTTAGTCAAAATACAAGGACGCCACGGATGTTACGTCCGGCGTTCATGTCGTCGTAGCCCTGGTTGATTTCATCGAGTGAGTAGCGGCGGGTGATCAGCTCGTCGAGCTTGAGTTTTCCCTGCCGATACAGCATCAGCAACTCTGGAATTCGGGCGTTTGGGCTGGCGGAGCCAAAGATCGTCCCCCGCAGCTCCTTCTGTGACAGGGTCAGCCGTGCAAGGTCTAAACTGACCTCCTGCTGATCCATAGGGGCGACCGCGGTGGCCACCACGGTCCCACCCTTGCCCGTCAGGTCCATCGCCGGCTGGATGAGGTCCCCGTAGAGCACACCGGGGGTGAGGATGGTGGCGTTGGCCATGCGGCCCCAGGTCAGGTCATTGACCAGCGGCTTGGCCTCTTCCATGGAGCTGACGGCGTGGGTCGCGCCGAACTCCATGGCCTTCTCCTGTTTGAAGGCGACCGGATCGACCGCGATGATGTTGGCCGCACCGGCCGCCGCCGCACCCTGCACCGCGTTCGACCCGATTCCGCCACAGCCGACGACCACAACGGTGTCTCCGGCCTTGACCTCGGCCCGATTGACGGCGGAGCCGTAGCCGGTGGCCACACCGCAGCTGACGAGGCAGACGACCTCCAGCGGGAGGTCCGGCTCGACCTTGATGACCGATGCCTCTGCCAGGACCATGTGTTCGGCAAAAGTCCCCAGTTTGGCCAGGGCCCCCAGGTTCTTCCCATCGGCGGTGCGGGTCCGGTAGGTCCCGTCGGTGATCATGCCGCCGCCGAATGTCCGTGCGCCGAGGTCGCAGAGATTCTGCTTGCCCGCCGCACAGGGCGGGCAGATGCCGCAGGCCGGAACGAATGAGCAGGAGATGTGATCTCCCGGGGCAACCCTGGTGACGCTTGCCCCAACCTCTACCACCACGCCGGACCCCTCATGACCACCGATGATGGGGAAGATGGTCTTGCCGGGAATGGTGTCCAACAGTTCCTGAGGCGGCACCATGTCACCGGTGACCAGATGCTCATCGGAATGGCACAGCCCGGCAAAAGCGGTCTTGACCAGGACCTCGCCCGGCCCCGGCGGATCGAGTTCGATCTCCTCCACGCTCCAGCGTTCACCGATTCCGTGCAATACCGCTGCTCTTGTCTTCATGCTTTCCCTCCTGGTCGTTCGTTGGTTCACTGTCGTTCGTAAGTTCACTGTCGTTCGTTGGTTCACTGTCGTTCGTTGGTTCACCGCCGAGCCTAAATCACAGCTCCGGCCCACGTCATACTCTCAGCCGACGTGATCCTCGGCCGTCATCCGGCCGGCGGGCGACGCATTCCAGCGGCGGCCGGACAGATAGCGGGTCATGCGTCGTCTCGCGGCAGGCGAGACATGCCCGGCTCTGGCCAGACCCTCGGCCACAAGACCCTGCACATATCTGTCCTCGTCCTGCAGGGGTCCATCGACAACCCGATCCATCGCCTCATCGGACAAGCGCCGGTTTGCCAGCAGCAACGACAGCCAGGAGCCGGCCGATTGGCGGACCGTCGAACGAGAAAAACCTACGCTGAAGACATTGTCTGGCTCAGCACCGAGAGCCAAGCGCTCCAGCAATGCGTCGGCCACCGGGCCTGGCTCGACCGTGTCGAAGCGACTGAGGTGGCCTTGGCCGTAGGCGCGTTCGATCTGACCAGATCGTCCGGATCGTTGGCCACGGCCCTCAGTAGCGCCGCGACCGCGTCGGGGTTCCGGGCCGCGGCAGCAGTCCCCAGTCCAGCGACCGAGGCCCGGCGAACGGTCGGCTCCGCGGTGCCTAAACCCCGCATCTGCACCGGGACACCTGCCGGTCCGGCTTGGCGGAGTCCATGGCTCGCAGCCCGCCTGGTGGATTCCGAGGCGGGGGTCAGCGCCACCTCCAGCGCCCCCAGAGCCTCCTGCGCCGCGCCCGTCGCCGCGTGAAAGGCATCGGCTCGACCGCCGGCCGCAGCCCGGCCGAGCAGGTAGGCGGCCTGGAGTTTCTGGTCCTCTCGGCCCTCGGCCAGATCACGCGACAGGGATGCCAGATTCCTCTCACCCTCCTCCAGGCAAAGCGAGGTCAGCGGCCGGTGGCTCAGTGGCGCCCTGCAGCGATGTGACGACCGCGGTCCCGGAAGCCAGCTCTAGAAACTGCCGCTGCAAACCCGGGACACCGAGCCCGCGATCCAACGCATCCACTTGAGCCCGATCCCGTAGCTCCAAGTCTCCGCCGGTGAAGATGGCGTCGTCGACCTCTCGATCTCCGGGATCTGGGCCTGCGCGTTGTCGCCAATGATGGCAACCGCCGCCACATTGGTGTCGACGATATGGGAATCCAAGACGACGATATGGGAATCTAGGACAATGCCCTGGATCGAGCCGGATGAACCGTTCGCAAAACCACCAAGATTGAAACCGGTCAGAGCGGCTGCGTTGTGGGCCGAACCCCTGACCATCGATCGGGGGTGGGCCGAAGTGATCGATGTCGAGATCGGGTCCGAAGCGGTGCCGAGTCTCGATGACTGTGAGGAGCTGACGATCGGCGACAGCCGAGTGACCGGATGGTCAATGGCCACCGGCGAGAAGCTGACCTTGGAGGTCTTTCGCAGCGATCTGGAGCGGTGCGACCTCAGCCAGGTGACGATCCGATCGCTTCGCAACTCGCGCATCGAGGCCTGCAAGCTGACCGGCACCGATCTATCCGGTGCCACCATCTCCGACGTGGTGTTCGAGCGGTGCACGTTTCGGTTCACCAACCTTCGCATGGCCAAGCTGTCTCGCGTTCAGTTCCTGGACTGCACGCTGGACGAGGTTGACGGTTACCAGCTCACCGCCGAAGACGTATCGTTTCCTGGTACCAATGTGAATGAGGCCAACCTCGACCGGCTCGACGGCACCAGGGTCGACCTTCGGGAGGCTGACGAACTCTCGTTCAGCGCCATGAATCGCTTCGACGGTTGCCTTATCACCGAGCAGCAGCTGCCGTCGCTGTCCTATGCGCTCGCCTTCGCCGCCGGCCTCGACATTGAACGCTCGGGCGAACCGG
Organism: Phascolosoma agassizii; assembly: GCA_035593235.1. Lineage (NCBI taxonomy): Eukaryota > Metazoa > Annelida > Sipuncula > Phascolosomatiformes > Phascolosomatidae > Phascolosoma > Phascolosoma agassizii. The sequence continues at coordinate 114,676 of JAVJHY011988317.1, forward strand.
AAACTAGTGTCTAGGTGCGACAGGCGGGCGCTTGTCGCCTGGAGTTTCCGCCTACGGCCGAAACATCCCTGCACTTGACACAATATTGAATGATCCAATCACTAGGGAAACAAACGATGGCCAACTACACACGAGACGAGCTGGCGAAGATCACCGCCGACTTCATGAGTTCATTCAACACCAATGACCTGGATCTCATGATGAGCTTCTTCGCCGAGGACGGCATCTACGAGGAGTTCAACGGCATGACCAACCGAGGCATCGATGCGGTAAGGGCAACGTTCGCCCCTCAGTTCGAGGGGGCCTTCGGCGAGATGAAGTTCCTCGACGAGGATCTCATCGTCGACGCCGAGGCCGGCAAAGTCATGGCCTCGTGGACCTGCACCCTGACCGTCAAAGGTCAACCGACAGCATGGCGGGGCCTTGATGCCATCACCTTCAACGATGAGGGCAAGGTCACCCACAAGCTGACCTACGCCAAGGCCAAGGCTCCTCTGTTCGGCTAAGGACCTCAGCGGCGCCATGGTCTCGGCTACGGAACGATCAGCGCGCCAAGCATCGCCTTGAACTTGGCCCTCGTCTCATCGAGTTCGGCCTGGGGGTCGCTATCTTTGACGACGCCAACGCCAGCGAACAACCGGGTCTCGGTCCCACCCAGTTCCGCCGAGCGGATGGCTACCGCAAATTGGCCGTTGCCTGCCCCGTCGACCCAACCGGTTGGGCCGGCGTACCGTCCTCGTTCGGTCCGTTCCAGCTCGCCGATCATCGCCAGGGCCTCCTTCTGGGGGCTGCCGCCGACCGCCGGTGTTGGGTGAAGCGCGGCAACGAGCTCGAGGATCGGGGCCGCCGGTGAGGAAAGTCTGCCTTCGACCATGGTACCCAGATGATGGACGTTGGCCAGCGTCACGATGGACGGCTCCGGCTCGGCATCGACGTAGGAGCAGAACGGCAGCAGGGTGTCCAGAAGCCAATCGATGGTGATGCGGTGCTCCCAGCGGTCCTTTTCCGAAGACAACAGACCGCCGATCTGACGCTGATCTATGGCAGGATCGCTCGACCGGGACGCGGTACCTGCCAACGGGTGAGCCCGCACGACGTCGTCGTGGCGGGCCACCAGCAGCTCCGGCGATGCGCCGACGAATCCGTCGACCAGAAACAGTGCGGCCGACGGGAACACAGCCTGGAGCCGTTGCACGACCGAAACGACCGGGATGGGTCGATCGGTTTGTAGGACAAGCTCCCTGGCGAACACCGCCTTCTCAAGGTCACCATCAACGATCCGGTCGACCGCGGCCGCAACCACACCATCGCGCCACTCTTCGGGCCTTAGCGAGGACCGCAGACTGTACTCGACGGGCTCCGGTTCCGACCGACCTGCTGTTTCTCCGTCGGCCAAGAATCGTTCCACCATCTGCAGTGCTGCTGTGACGGCGTCTCGATCAGGGCTGGGAACAGTGTTGGGATCGGGGCTGGGCTTGTTGCCGGCGGGGCCCGACGGTGCGATGGTAGTCAGCCATCTCTGGCCGGCGGCGCTGGCCCCAAGCACAACCTCCGGGATGATCAGCTGTCCCGGTTTGTCAGGGTCGAAAGCCAGTGCGGCAAAGGCCACCGGCCCGGTTCCTGCTACGTCGAGCTCGCTCTCGCCCGCCATGGACGACATGGTGGCCGCCGCGGAAGCGAAGCCGCCCGGCCGGTCCAACGTGACCCTGGCCGCCTCACCCATCCCGGCCAGCGTAAACCGCTCGCGGGACCACAGCAGGCCCGATCTGGCCCCGACCTCAACCAGCGGCAGGTCCTGATCGATCCGCACGGTGGTGGCGGTCAACGCCTGATCGAGGCCCGGAGCGGCCTGTTCGACAGCTTTGCCGCCGTTGGAACTTGGGCCTTCGGTGGTCACGGTTCCAACGTACAAGCTCCGATCCGATGAATCGCCAATCGGGCGGGGCAAACTGTTGGTGTGCAGCAAGCGTTCTCAGCAACCACCGAAGCCACGCCGGATGATCTGCTCGCCGTCGTCGGTGACCTTACGAGCTATCCCCACTGGCTGGATGTGGTTGACGAGGTCGTTCGCGAGGCAGAGACCACTGCGCCCGAGGCCTGGGTTGTGACCCTCAGGGCCCGGGTTGGGCCGTTCTCCCGATCAAAACGGCTGCGCATGGTCAGAACCGTTTTTGAGGACTCGGCCGTCCGCTTCGAGCGTCAAGAACTCGACGGCAAGGACCACTCGGCCTGGGTGCTGGCCGCCGAGGTCTCCCCGGTTGACGGTGATGGCCCCGGCAACGCCCCTGATCACGACCAGCGGAGCGAAGTCTCACTGTCGCTGAGCTACGACGGCTCCATGTGGTCCGGCCTCCTCGACGGAGTGCTCGAGGCCGCCGCAGGACGGGCAACCAGGAAACTGCAGGCCTACGTCAAAGCCTGAGTGGTTTGTATCAGGCCCTCAAGGGGTGTCAGCCACTTGGTGCTCAACTCGTGGGTGCCGGCGTAGACCCTGCTCAGCTCGTCGGCCATCTGAGCCGTTACCGGACCGGGGGCATCGAAGCTCTGATCATCCAGCAGTGCGATCGGGACGACCGGCTCGCTGGTCGATGCCAGCAACAGCTCGTCGGCCTCGGTTACCTCATCCCAACGGGCGGCCCGGATATCAGCTGGTATTCCGACGTATTGGGCCACGTCGAGCAGTACCCGCCGGGTGATGCCGTCGAGCACGCTGTCCAGCGGCGGGGCCACAATGCGGTCCCCGGAAACCAGCAACATGCTCAGAGTGGTCGATTCGGCCATGTCTCCCCCCAGTGTCTTGAACACTGTGTGGTCGAATCCCTTGGCTTTGGACGCCAGCTGCTCGCGCAGCCCCGGTGTGTAGCTGGCAGCGACCTTCAATGACGGAGGCAGGATCTCGGCCGGAATCTTCGGCATGGTGGCCGATCGGACCTTGGCCGGCTCCCTCATGACCCCAAGCTCGGGCCCGGCGGCGGATTCGGAGCCGGCGGCGGATTCGGAGCCGGCGGCGGATTCGGAGCCGGCGGCGGATTCGGCGGATTTGGAGCCGAGGCCGGACGGATAAGCCAGAATGTAGATCGTCGGCTGCAACGAGGCTGGCAGAACACCGACGGCTTCTTCGCTCCATGCGGCGAGGATCTTGACCATCATCGGGCCGTCGTAGCGCCCTGAGCCACGATCGGAGCCGGCCTTGGATTCGGGGCCTAACAGGCTGTTGGCCAGAACCGTCATTGCGATGGCCTGCTCGAGGTCGGCGGCGAGGCCAACGTCCTCCATACCCATCAGTTCGGCCGAGCGGAGGAATCGGGTCACATGCTGGCGAAGGCCGACCGCCGCAGGGCCTGCGGCGGTGCTTGTGACCAGCATGACGTCGAAGACCTGGGAACCTCGGGCCGCCATATGTGACAGCACATGGCACGTTGCATCAGCAAACGGAACCAGCTCTCCATCCCGCCACACCGTTCTGAGTTCATTCACCGGATGGATGATACCCGTATGGGCGTCACCGTCCGGGTTTCGATACCCTTTCCAGCTTGGGTCGTCTGGTTGCTCTCGCTCTTCGTGGTGGACCGGGCTACGCCCCGGCCATCGAACGGATCTGGAGCGCCGGTGACGCCATCGCCCCACTGGACCCTCGGCTGCCGAAGGTGGAGACCGATCGGGTCATGGCGGCCCTGCGCCCCGGAGCGGTCATGGAGGCCGACGGCAAGATCCGGAGCCTGCCACATGGATTGGCCACCGAGGACGGTGATGCGCTGGTCATCGCCACCAGCGGGACCTCCGGCCTGCCGAAAGGCGTGATCCACACCCACGCCTCGATACAGGCCTCGGCCGATGCCACAAGCGAGGCGCTGAACGTCGACCCCGAGACCGACAAGTGGCTGGCCTGTTTACCGTTGTCCCATATCGGCGGTTTGGCTGTGGTCATGCGTTCGCTGGTGACCGGAACACCGGTCGAGGTCCACGACGGTTTCGATGCCGACGCGACGATCGGCGCGGCCAGCGATGGAGCCACCCTGGTCTCTCTTGTGACCCGGGCTCTCAACCAGGTCCCTGCCGAACTGTTCCGAACGGTCCTGATCGGCGGCGCCGCTCCCCCGCCCGACCGGCCGCGCAATGTGATCGCCACCTATGGCATGACCGAGACCGGGTCTGGGGTGGTCTACGACACAACCGTGCTCCACGGCCTGGAGATCTCGCTTCGAGACGTCGCCGACCGATCGGAAACTACCGACGGTGAGATTTTTCTCAGAGGACCGATGCTGTTTCGTGGCTATCGAGCGGGTCCGGACCCATTCGATACCGAGCGCTGGTTCGCCACCGGAGACCTTGGGTCCTGGTCCGAAGCCGGACATCTCGTGGTCGCCGGGAGGCGAGGCGATGTCATCGTCACCGGTGCTGAAAAGGTTTGGCCGGAGCCCGTCGAGCGGCTGCTATTGGACAGGCCGGATGTGGCCCAGGTGGCGGTTATCGGGCGGCCCGATACGGAATGGGGCCATCGGGTCGTTGCGGTCATCGTGATGGAAGAGGGCCATGAACGGCCGGCGCTCGATGATGTGCGAAGCACCGTTGGCGAGCAACTCCCGATCTGGGCCGCGCCTAAGGAGCTCGAGTTCGTCGATGATCTGCCTCGGACTTCGCTTGGCAAGATCCGACGCAACCTGCTCTAGCTTCCCTCACTCCTGGAACCTGTAACGGCGCCCGACCGGCGCCATCGGTCTCAGCGTGAAGCCAGGGCCGCCTTGGCCAGCTCGAAATCCTCGGGGTTGGTAATACCGATCCACTGCTCCGGTGATGAAACGACCTCGACCTTCAGCCTGCCGTCGCCCATCAGCTCACCGACCACGGTCGGCAGCTGGGACTCGGCCTTCGGCTGGTCACCGTTGGCGGCCAGAAACGTCTTCCATCGTTCCTGGAAATCATCGTTGACCGAATGGTGGAAGCACCAGAAGTTCATCGACACCGGCGTTTCACCGGGGACCGTCTCGCCGTCGGCCGAGAAAGTCCCGTCTTCCAATCGCTGGCACTCGTCGGTCTCGACGATGGCGGTCAGGAACCCATCCTCGACTGCGGTGACGGCCCGGGTAACCGAACCGCTCGGCGGCACGGTTCGCCCCATCTGAAACGCCACATTGGCCGCCAGGCCGGGCTTGAGTCGATTCATGCATTCGGCACCGAGAGCAAAGCTCGCCGGCCCGTAGTAATCATCGGCGTTGATGACAGCGTAGGGACGATCGATCGCGTCGGCCGCGCTGAGCACGGCATGCAAGGTTCCCCAGGGCTTGTCCCGCGCAGGACCGAGATCGTCCTGGCGAACATAGATCACCGGAAGGTCACCGTGCTGAGCCACGATCTGCTCGCGAACGTCGGCCTCGATATCGGATCGGACGATGAGCACGATCCGGCCGAACCCGGCCGCCAGCCCGTCCTTGATCGAAAGGTCGAGAAACGCCTCGTCATTCGGTCCGACCCGGGCGAGCTGTTTGACCCCTCCGAATCGGCTGCCGAGCCCGGCGGCCATGATGACGAGTAGCGCTTTGTTTCCATCGGGTGGTTCGCTCACCTGCCCATCGTTACGGATCCAACCCCACTTCGCTACTACTCCGCTCGGATTCTTGCCAACCGGCGACTGCCCGTCATCTAGTTGGCCGGTCGCTCAGAAAGGTGACGAAGGACCGTATGGTGCAAAGGTGAAAGCTTGGTTCGACGCGCCGAGGCCATCGGTTGCCGATGTGGTTGCCGGGATCAGCGTTGCCCTGGTGCTGATCCCCCAATCGCTGGCCTACGCCCAGATCGCCGAAATGCCGGTTGTGACCGGGCTGTTCGCCTCCGCTCTTCCGCTCATCGCCTTCGCCCTCTTCGCTTCGTCGCCATACCTGCAAACCGGGCCGGTGGCGCTCACCAGCCTGCTGACTCTGGCCGCCCTCCAGGGAGCGGGTTTCAGCGCCGACAACCCCGACTATGTGAAGCTCGGGGCACTGCTGGCCCTCATCGTCGGGGCCTTCCGGCTGCTGCTCGGCATCTTCCGCCTCGGTTGGGTCGCCTACCTGATTTCGGAACCGGTGCGGATGGGGTTTACCTCCGGAGCGGCCGTGATCATCCTCTCTTCACAGCTTCCAAAGGCCCTCGGGGTCAGCCTCGAAGCTCCGGACGGCTCAACCTTAGGTCGGGGGCTGTGGGCTGTGTCCCATCCCGGCTCGTGGGCCGGGGGTGCGCTGCTGCTCTCCGCCTTGACACTGTTGGTCATGCTCGGAGGGAGAAAGCTCCACCGCCTGATTCCCGGAGTGGCCATTGCCGTGATCATCGGGCTGAGCTACTCCCGATTCGCAGGCGATTCGGTCTTGACCGTCGGCGACACCAACCCCATCCCCGAGGGCCTGCCGAGACTCTCACTCGACCTGCCATGGTCGAGCCTCGGGTCGCTTCTCATCGGCGGTCTGGTCATCGCCCTGGTCGGGTTTGCCGAACCGGCCTCCATCGCCCGCCTTTTCGCCAAGGAGGACCGTTCGATCTGGGACGCCAACCGAGAACTGGCGGCCTCCGGGATCGCCAATATGACCGCGGCGATCTCCGGCACATTTCCGGTCGGCGGCTCGTTCTCCCGTAGTTCGGTGAACCGAATGGCCGGAGCCAAGACCCGATGGAGCGGCGGGATCACCGGCGTGGTCGTGCTGGCCTTCCTGTCGTTCGCCTCGGTGCTGGATGCGCTACCTCAGGCGGTGTTGGGAGCCATCGTGGTTGGGGCCGTGCTCGGCCTTGTGAAGCCGCTGGCGCTGATCGGCCTATGGCAGGAGTCGAAAACCGAGGCGGTCCTGGCCTGGGTCACCTTTGCGGCGACGCTGGCGCTCGCACCGGCGGTGCAGTGGGCGGTAATGGTCGGAATCGCGCTGACCGCGGCGGTCCATTTCACTCGGCCGCTGACGGTTGAAGTTTCACAGGAAGACGGCGCGGTTCGTCTCAGCCCCAACGGCATGTTGTGGCTGGGATCGTATGGCTTGTTCGAACGCCAACTTCGGGCCGCAACCGAACAGCACACCCACGCAGACATCCTGCTCGATCTCGGGCCTGACCCGTCGCTGGACCCGACGGTGGAAGCGGCGATCGATCAACTGGCATCCGAGCTCCGCACCTCCGGCCGCACACTTTCGATCATCGGCTTGGATCAGCCCCCCGGCTTGATCGACGGTGTGCCGGATTGACGGTGTACTGGATCGACGGTTTCGCTGGATCGACGCTTTCGCTGGATCGACGGTTCCGCTGGATCGACAATGTCACTCCGGCTAGCGATGCAGGTTGTCGTCCTGCTGGGTGACACGGCTCCGGACTGTGAAGACACTCTCCCCGGACAGGACCCCGCCTCGTCCGAACAGGCGGCCGAACTGCCAGTTGGAGAGACCAAGCTCCGGTTTGTTGAGAGCGTACTGACCATCGACCCAGCGGGTGAAGCCGTCACCGACGAACGGTGCGTCGACCGTTGCCCAGAACGCATCCTGTTCAGCCCGGTAACCGCTGATCAGGCTGGCGACGAAGCGAGGCGACTGGGTGTTGAACAGCTCGACCGCCTCAGCTACCGAGGACACGATGGTCAAGGTGATTTCCGGCGATGCTTCCCATTCCCATTCCCGGCCGAGCTGATCGCCTCCGATCGGCTCGGCTTTCGGTTCGTCGACCGACCCCGCCGCTCTTGTGATGGTTACGGTCTCGGTCAACCAGCTCCGGTCGATCACCCGCTCCGCTGATTCGGTGACGTGGAGCTTCGGCGAAACGCCTGCCGCCTCGGCCGCGGCGCTCAACCCTGCCAACACTCGGGGCACCAACTCATCGGCTCGGGAAGCGAGGACACAGCAGGTGTTGAGGGTGTTGCAAACCTTGCGGTCCAACGAAGCGGTCACCACCGCCTGCAGACGATCGGGATCACATCGCTCACCGGTGACGATCCATGCCCCGCCGGTGCCGTGCAGGCTGACCGGTGTACCGACCTGGCGGGCCACTGCGCCGAGCTGTTCAACCGCTGCTCCGCTGCCTCTGGCCACCGCCAGCGCCAGTCGCGGATCGGCGAACATGGCCCAACCCGCGGCATGGGCCGAACTGTCGACAAGGCTTGCGGTCCCAGGAGGGAGACCGGCCGCCTCGAGGGCCGGATCGAGGGCATGCTCGACAATGGCCCTGGCGGTCCCGAGGGCATCGGAGCCGATCCTGAAGACCACCGCATTGCCACTTCGCAGAACACCGCAGGCATCGGCAAACACGTTCGGCCGCCCCTCGAAGACGAAACCGACGACGCCGAGTCCCGCCGCCCGTTGCTCCAACTGCCAACCATCGTGTTCAACCGCCTCGATCACCGAATCCCGCACGGACGAAGCGTCTCGCCACAGCTGAAGTCCGTCGATCATGTCGGCTCGCATCTTGTCCGACAGCTGCAGCCTGGTGGTCGAGCGACCCCGGTCTTTGGCCATCAGCACGTCCAGCTCGTTTGCCGCGGCGATGGCTGCAAATCGACCGTCGTCTGCCAGGTTGACCGCGAAGCGGTCGAAGAAGTCGGTGATGGCCATATCCGAGACCGAACCAAGGTTGAGGAAGGCCCGATGGGCCCGACCAACCGCCCCGGTCGCCGTTTCCCACTCCGACGATGGAACATGCAGCAGATCGCCGGTGTGATCGACGACCAGCAGCCGATCACCGGATGCGAACGATCGGGCCAACTCGGGACCGACTCGAGCCACCCGATTGCCTCCATACAAGATGGCCTGTCCCGGTTCCAGCGAAGAGAGTTCGTCTGTCACCGATTCAGTGTGCCAGAAATCAGCCGGATACCTGTCGGCCGTCCCGGCTGTCTACCTGTCGGCCGTCCCGGCTGTCTACCTGTCGGCCGTCCCGGCCGGTTAGTTGTACGCTGCCTCGGCGTGTTCGCTCTGGTCGAGGCCGATCTGTTCGGCTTCCTCATCGACTCGCAGGCCCAAGGTCATGTCGAGCGCCTTGGCGATGATGAAGGTAACGACGAATGCGAAGATCAGGACGAAGATGTTGGCGAAGATCTGTTCGATCAACAGTTCGCCGCCGCCACCGGCCAACAATCCGTCCTGGCCCTCCACCGGCTCGCCGAATACGCCGGAGTCGGCGAAGAAGCCGATCATGACGCCGCCGACGAAGCCACCGACGAGGTGCACACCGACCACGTCGAGCGCATCATCGAAGCCCGCCTCGAACTTCAGCCGGACCGCCAGCGCACATGCCGCTCCGGCCACCAGGCCGACGCAGGCTGCGCCCCAGGTCCCCATGAAACCGGCACCCGGGGTTATCCCGACCAGCCCGGCCACGATGCCGGACGCCGCGCCGAGCGAGGTGGCGTGCCCGTCGACGATGCGTTCCACCAGGAGCCACGACAGCATGGCCACCGCTGCGGCGATGAAGGTATTGACGAACGCCTGCACCGCGGTTGTCGAAACGCCGAAGGCCGAACCGGCGTTGAAGCCGAACCAGCCGAACCACAGGATGCCGGCGCCGATCATTGTGAATGGCAGGTGGTGCGGCGGCATTGGATCTCTCTGCCATCCTCGCCTGGCCCCAAGAACCTTGACCATGGCCAGGGCCGCGGCACCGGCCGCAACATGGACCACGGTTCCGCCGGCGAAGTCCAGGCTGCCTCGGGCTGCCAGGAAGCCGTTGCTTCGCCAGACCCAGGCCCAGGTCGGAACGAAGACCAACAGCAGCCAGATCGGGACGAATGCCACCCAGGCCGAGAACTTCAACCGGTCGGCAACGGCTCCGGAGATCAGGGCCGGGGTGATACAGGCAAAGGTAAGGCCGAAGAAGGCCAGCAGCAGAGGGCTTGTCCCATCGTCGGCCTCAAGGGCCACGTCGGTCAGGAAGATGAAATCGAAGTTCCCGATCCACTTGCTGGTGCCGTCACCCCCGGTTGAAGACAGCGTGTAGCCAATGGTGATCCAAACCACCGGCACGATACCGAGGCAGATCATGTTCATCATCAGCATGTTGAGCATGTTTTTGGACCGGCTCATGCCCCCATAGAAGAGGGCCAAGCCGGGAACCATGAACAAGACGAGCGCCGCCGAGACCATTACCCAGGCCGCATCAACAGTGTTCACCACCGAACCTCCAAGATCCACTGTGTCGAAATGAGAAGAAGCCGAATTGCCAGCGAGGTCATCCTGTCCGAGCACTGCGGCTGGAGGGTTTCCGGAATGTTTCGTCTCCATTAACTCCTTTCAGGTTCTCAAACCACCGCGGACCGGGGGTTCCCAGCTGAATTCGGGGCTCCGGGCCAGGTCTCGGGCATCATGGAGCCAATGCCGATCGGTCGTTTCGCCCCAAGTCCCAGTGGACGACTTCACGTTGGAAACTTGCGGACATCCCTGGTTGCCTGGCTTTCGGCCCGTGGAACGGACGCCGCGGCGCCCGGCCGGTTTCTGCTTCGTTACGAAGACCTCGACACCGCCGCCGTCAGGGATGAGCACTATCGGAGTCAGGCCGATGATCTGATGGCCTTCGGCCTGGACTGGGATGAGCCCGTCGTTCGCCAATCCGATCGACGGCTGCTGTACGACGAGGCCCTCGACCAGCTGCTGGCCGATGACCTGGTCTATCAGTGCTTCTGTTCCCGCAAAGAGGTTCGGGAGGCGGCCAGCGCCCCGAACCTTCCCCATGCCGGCCATCACTACCCCGGGACCTGCCGTGCCCTCTCGTCCGCTCAGCGGGCGGAGCGAAGTCTGACCCGTCCACCCGCTCTGCGGATTCGCGCCGCAGGCCAGGTCAGGGCCTTCGATGACCTGGTGATGGGCAGCTGTCAGTTCGAGATCGACGACTTTGTGGTCCAGCGCAATGACGGGACCCCGGCCTACCACCTGGTTGTCGTGGTCGATGACGCAGCTCAGAACGTCGATCTTGTGGTCCGGGCTGATGACCTGCTGGAATCCACCAGCCGCCACCTTATGCTCTACGAATTGCTCGGGTTTGCGCCACCGGCCCACGCTCATGTGCCATTGGTGCTGGCCCCCAGCGGAGACCGTCTGGCCAAACGCCATGGTGCGGTCAACCTGGATGACCGGGCCGAACGAGGCGAGTCGGCCCATGAGGTCATGCGGTTCCTCGCCGCTTCCCTTGGCCTGTGCAAACCGGATGAGACCGTCGACGGTCGCTTGCCGACTCCGGCCGACCTACTCAACCAATTCGACTTCGGTGCCATCCCCCACCAGCCGCTGCTGCTGCCTGACGACTATCTGTAGTCGGAACACACCACCGACTTGCCACCGTCCTACAGCAACAGCTCGGAGACGGTATAGATGATCAGTCCGGCCAGGCCACCGACCAGTGTCCCGTTGATCCGAATGAACTGCAGGTCCCGACCGACCTGGAGCTCGATGCGATCGGCCGTCTCCTCGGCATCCCAACCCTTGACCGTGGTGGCGATTAGCCCCGCCACCTCACCTCGGAACTGCTCGGCAACATAGCCAACCGCACCGGTCAGCCAACCGTCGATCCTGGCCCTCAATTCGGGATCCTCCTGGAGGGAGATGCCGGCATCGACCAGGGCCTCCTCAAGCCGAAGCCGCAGCTGGGAGTCCGGGTCCTCGGTCGCCTCGATCAGCGCTGCCTTGACCGTGACCCACAGGTCGTTCGACCATGCTCGAACATCGGGGTGGCCAAGGAACTCCGCTTTCAACTCCTCACCGCGGGCGATCAGTTCTGGTGATGTTCGCAGGTCCTGAGCCAACTTGACCGAACGCTGGTGAAGCTCGCGGCGGATCTCGTGATGTTCATCGGCGTTGACCTCGGTCAGGAACCGGCGGACCGCGGAGTAGATCTTGTCGAAGACCACGTCGTCCAATGGCTCCGGCACCCACCACGGTGACTCCTGGGTCAGACGGTTACGGAACGAGTCGGTGTTGTCCTCCATGAACCGATCGAGAGCGGACAGCACCGCATCGAGCAGCGTCTGATGATGTTGTCCTTCGATCGCCACGTCGACCACTCGCCCCACGAGCGGTGCCACCTCCACGTGTTTGGCCCGCTCTGTGATCACCGCGTCAAGGCCGGACTGCACCACATCGTCCTGGAGCACCTCGGTGACACCGCGAACAACCGCCGCGCTCTGGGACCCAACGGTCCTGGCGTTGGCCGGCTTGGCCAGCCACTCTCCCAGTCTGGCCGCTATACCGGCGTCGGCCAGCCGTTCGGTGACCACCTCGCGGGTCAGAAAGTTATCCTCGACGAAGCCGCCGAGGCTGTCGCCGATCTGGTCCTTTCGTTTTTTAATGATGGCGGTGTGGGGGATCGGTAGACCGAGCGGGTGGCGGAACAGCGCAGTCACCGCAAACCAGTCGGCCAACGCTCCGACCATTGCCGCCTCGGCGGTGGCCCGGACATAGCCGAGCCAGGCCTGATCCTCTTCCAGAATTCGAGCAACGACGAACACAACCGCGGCCAAAACGAACAGGCCGGTGGCAACCAGTTTCATGCGCCGGAGGTCACCGGCTCTGGCCTCGTCACTCATCGCGGATTTCACGTCGGTTCGCCTCACATTTCATCGGACCGCTAAAGCATGCCCGAACCGCTGCGACGCTCCACATGGCGCCCGGCGGGCCGACAACCCGAGTTCAAAACAACGAGATACACGAAAAACCTGCCCCACAGCCGATGATCGGTGGCCGTGGAGCAGGTTGCCGGATTACTGGTACCTTTGACCGGTACTCACCGGGCGGCGAGTACCGGTCTGGCTGACTAAGCGGATTAGTCTTTCAGCTGGAAGACGTACAGCCCACCATTTCGGTCTGCGGCGTAGACCCAGGGGCTCTGCTTCTTTGGCACATGCACACCCCAGAAGTCGTTGGCCAGCCCGTCGTTGGGACCGCTACGGTCCAGGAACCGTGCTACCTCAACCGGGTTGTATGGATCGGTGATATCGAGTACCAACATGCCGTCCCAGTACCAGGACACATAGGCCAGAACCTGTCGGCCCTTCTTCTCGATCTGCACATTGTGAGACGAGTATGTGCCGTTGGCGGCACAATCGGCCGAGGGAGCCGTTGATGCGCTGCAAACGGTGTTGAACGTTGAGGCCAGCACCGGATTGGCCGGATCGTTGTAATCCCAGATTCGCAAACCGGACCATGGGGTCGACTGCTGGTTGTTGGCGATGATCACCGCACTGGCCCCGAGGGAAGCGGCGGCATCAGCCTTTTCCTGGAACTCGCACGCACCGCGACGGACGACTGCAATATCTCCGGCGTTGAAGGCTCCGGTGTTCTCGAGAGCATCGCCGCCGGTCAGGGTGCAGGCCTGACCGATCCAGACAAACCGACCGGACACGGTACCGGTGTCAGCAAAGGTCGGCGAACCGGCGGCTGTCGCCAGTTCATTCACCTCGTAGGTTGGACCGCCATCGACGATGACCGTGGCGCCGTCCAGGACCGCCGGGGTCATGGCTTCGACCGGGCCGGCCCAAAGCGCGGCGTGATGGGCCGCGTCGCCTTTAAGGTCGGCGCGGGATCCAGAGAGGGCCAGGCGAACCGGCCAGCCCTTGG
>JAVJHY011988318.1:0-30506 GCA_035593235.1 Phascolosoma agassizii
TTGGGTTGTGTGGTCTTAGAGAAATTTTCTTGATAACGCGAGCACCGTAGGGACAAATGCTCAGGGCAAGGCGATGGGTGCAAACGGAAGATATTCTCCTTATGTCATTAACATTCTAGAGAGACAAAAGAACACCACAACTGTAGGTGACAACTCTTAGTAAATCGAACCAAATACCGCATCGAACAACTACATTTAGCGATAGTTCACTATCCTCCTACCCAGGAGTTGGCAACGAAAGTATCGATGCTATGGCATTACCACCGGCGTTTAGTTTAGCAACGGTAGATTCCAAATTCGCAAAGATTCGTCTCATTCTTGTAGTTTCTTCTTCAATTATGCGTTCGATGCGACTAATCTTTTCATTGAGATTCTCTGATTCTCGTTTGTTGGCATCAAGCGAAATATCGATAAGACCGTTAAATTCTGTAAATTGCCCTATAGTGCCTCGAGTAGATGCAATTTCATCCGCAAATGTCGACAGTATTTTTTCAGCTGCCACAGCGTCTTTGCCAACAGCTTGAACGAACTTCTCAGAATCAAACTCTAGCGTCCCTTCTCGGCTAGTTGTAACACCTAAATCAGCAAATATCTGAACCTCACTGTTTGCAAAATTGGAACGCGACGACGACATCGCTGTTTTAAGCGCGGACAGTACTCTTTCGTCTAGACTATTCCTAGCAAGCGCGCCAAATACGTTCTTTGTGCTTCCATCTTCTTTAGTCTCTAGCTCAATCTTGCTCTCTTCTTGAGAGAGAATTATTAATTCGTTGAAAGCCGTAACAATCTCCTCAAGCTTGCTCGCAGTTGCTTCGGCATCCTCGGTCACGTTTAATGAAACACTGCCGGTATTTGCCTGCTTAAGTTCAAGTGTTACACCTGGCAACAAGTCACTAACGACGTTACCAGGTCTAGTAATTAGACCCAAACCCGATATAGTAAATTGGGAATCACGAGCTTGCTCTAGATTGGAGCTCTGAAAAATCCCCCCATTCGTTATCTCAGCATCTACATTGACTTGAAGACCACCTTGCAGCACTCCAGTTTGTGATGCATTAATTAGTAAGGCGTATTGTGGATCCTCTTCGGTAGAAGTGTTTACCAATGAACCGATAAGGGTACCCGAGGATTGCTCATTGATATCGCTTACGATGTCCCCAAGAGTTGTGGTACTATCAACCTGAACCTTAATATTACTGGCAGAAGCTCCAGTACCGACACTGATGTCAATTTCAGCTGAACCTGTAAGCCCTGGTGCTATAGCTTCATTGACTGAGCTAAAACGATCGTCAAATGAAAAAGTTGCAGCACTTGCCAATTGTTGCACTGTTACGGTCGTAGAACTAGTTGTAGCACCACCACTGACTGAAATTGACACGGCATCTTGATTACTACTTTGGCCCGATTTTAGTATGGCTCCACCTGTTAAGGTCATAACGCTCTTTGCAGAATCCCTGAGTGCAAGAAGCTTTGTATTATACTCCTCTAACGCTGCTGTTTCAGATTCATTACTCAGAATCTCGTTTTCTAAGGGAATTAGACCTGTTCGCCGCGCGTCTACGGTCGCCTGAATTACCGCGTCAGCGTCAATTCCTGAAGCAAGACCTGAAAATGTGATTGACGGCATAAATCTATCCCCCTACTTCACTTACTTGCAACTTTCATTCCGCTTGCACCGGGACTCATCCAGTAACTATACTTCTGGCCTTTATAATTTAACTGCGAATATTGTTCAGCAACAACCGACAAAACAACAGTAGAACACTAAATCTATAGAATATTTACAAAAGGGCTTAACGGCTGGCCTATGACGTTTCAGTGGGCATACCCCACTATTTATAGAATCGGTGCTTTATGCAAACAACATTAGGCGCAAAGACAGGCAGGTATTGAGTGGCACTACTACAGTGCAAGTGCCAGACAGTTAGAGCACATCTTACGAATAAACAAGGTAACTTCTTCCAAGTTGTAGGCAATATATACCTACAAGCACAACTAAACTATCATCCAACTTCGTTTAAAAGTTCTACCACACCATTGCGAACATTTTCTCGCAATTGCAACACCTCTTCGGTGGGAAATTCCCGAAGAATTTCGCCTTCTTCGTTTAGTATTTTGAAGCTGAGATTACCATCTTCATCATTAGAAAATTTCACGGATATCGAACTACCAACAGCCTCTTCTATCTTACTTGCTAACTCCTGTGCATCCTCTTGCGAAAGCACATCGCCAACACGTTCAGAAGAACCCTTATTGTTCGATAACACTGCATTTTCACGGTCGACACCGGCGTCACCCTCAACCCCACTCTTGCTAGCTCTGATAGTGCTTAGCTTAACACTAACCGCATCAGAATTAGCCTCAATCTTAACTGATTCCTGGTGTACCTTAGAATTGGGTTGAGCAGCATTTTTACTGGAATTTCCGTTTCCTGAGACAGAGTTCCTAGCGCTACTTACTGCTCGACCGTCTTCAACCGTGATGACGGTATTTTGAGCGTCCATTGCTCTAATTAAAACCTCCCTAGTTAGTTTCTATCTCAACCACAGACAGAAACCTTTGTTATCAATGGGTTAGATGGTGCTAGCACTATCCCATCGAGCTCTCATGAAAAGAATGTCGTCCAAAACTCAAAGAAACTTGAGTAAATAATCAGGGAATGTCGAAAATTTCTTTTACTTCGTTTCTAGCAGCCGTCAGTCGTTCTGGGGTACCGATATCATTGAAATACCCTTTGTAAATGTAAGATCCTATATATCCAGCATTTTCTACTATTTTCACATAAGTATCGCTAGTAATACCAAAACTAGTCCCTGCCTCTGGCATATACGAAAACACCTCCGAAGCAATCACTTGAACTCCGGTATACATCAAACCACCAGTCAAGCAATGACAAGGTTGTGTAGCACCTAGGAAATTACAAACGCGTCCTGAATCGTCGACACCTATTTCAGTAAAATCGCTTCCATCTGAGTTAGGCCTCAGTACTAAGGTCACAAGTGGCTTCGCCTTATTGTTGTTGTGGCAAGTTAGACAATCATTTAAAGAAAAATCGCTTCCTAATACAACATCACTATTTAGAGTTACGAGTAGTGACTTATTGAGTCTGTTCTCTATGTTCTTGATAGCACCACCGGTTCCCAAAATAACAGGCTCTTGAACATATTCTACCTCAAGCCCCCACTTAGAACCATCACCAACATGCTCTCTGATAAGCGCCGCTTTATAATGAAGATTGATAAAGGTTTTTTTGAAACCACTGCGAGCAACTAATTCAAGATTCCAATCAATAACAGCCTTACCACCAACTTCAACAAGTGGCTTAGGCTTAAGTGCGGTCAACTCTCCAAGTCGCTTTCCAAAACCAGCGGCTAGAACTAAAACATCTGCATCAAGATTTTCTGTCATTGCAATCACCAATAGCAATAAAAAGTCTAGCTAACACCCACTTTCGACAATACACTTAATAGTTCGGTATAAACCGAGGTAGTCCCAAAATGATCAGACAACTTTTTTAATGTTTCATCTATACGTCGAAGCGTGCCGGGAATCCAACGACTATAAGTTATCAAACCACGCTCCTTTACTAATTTAGAAAATCGCCCCGCAACTTTCAAATCTCTCTGTAAAAGAACTTGAGAATAGTCAATATCAAAATTTTCTCCGTACCTGCTTCTTTCACGAAAGTAGTTGCGAAGCATTTCATAGCGATTATTTCCAAGGGCACTATCAGTGTCGCGATCGTTTAACAAACTCACTAAATCATACGTCTTAGGAGCGTTCAGAGCATCCTGAAAATCAATTATCCTAATCCCACCATTATCAACCATAAGGTTACCTGGATGAAAATCACGATGAGATAAAACATACTCTTGATTCATCAACACCTCCGCTAACTCATCAAAGACACGCTCAACAATCAAGTTTTGCGAGTCATCAAGACCTTTGACGCCTAAAACAAAATCGCGAAATTCATTCATTTCACTGACGAAGAGACTCTTTGTAAAACCTCGTTCAAAAGCAAAAAAGCCTTTTTCTATAGGCATACTCTGCAGGCGAATAATTTCATCTACCGCACTGCGATACAATTCATCAATACCGCGCTCGGAAAACCGATCCTTCGCGCCATCATCAGTCATATTAGCCAAAAGCAAATCGCCCAAATCCTCCACTAACAACACTGGAGGCACTTCTTGGCGCCAGTACATCTCAGGAATTGGCATTCCACGCCGCCAAAACATCTCTGATAACCGCACATATGCTTCATCAGAATTCAAATCATCAGCACCACCAACCTCAGGTGGTGCAATAGAATCAAACACCATTGCTAAGATTGTTCCGAAACCTCGTTCATCCCCCGTAAGACTAACGCGAAAGTAACGCCGCAAAGATGCGTCAGGAGTAAGCGCAACAATAGTTGACACTTTCGCATCTGGCTGCCACTCTTTAATAATTCGTCTTATGTTTTCTTCCGTATTAGATGACATAAATCATTTCTCTCATCTCTCTACAATGAACTACTTAAAATCGACAATACATCAATGACTATCACAACAGTTGACATAAACACTAAACAATCTGGCACATTGCATATCTTGGCTACCCCTATTGGAAATTTAGGGGACATTTCTAAGCGAGCGATTCAGACACTAAAAAGTGTTGACCTCATACTTGCAGAGGATACCAGGTGTTTTCGTAAGCTGGCAACGACATTTAGCATTCAAACACCAGTAAGAAGCTATCACGAACATAACGAAAGAAAGAAAGCTCAGGATTTCGCAATGAACTTAAAAAACGGCATGAACATTGCGCTTGTCTCTGATGCAGGAACCCCATTAATAAGCGACCCAGGTTATCATTTAATACAGGCTTGCTACGAGCATGATATACCCATCACAAGTATTCCAGGACCGTGTTCTGCTATTGCTGCCTTAGCTATTTCGGGATTTGACACTACTAGATTCAGCTTCGAAGGGTTCCTGCCTCATAAGCCCGGAAAGCGTTTATCCCTACTCAAACAAATCCTAGGGCGCGAGACTACAACAATCTGTTTCGAATCCCCACATCGCATCGTAAAGGCACTATGCGATGTGGAGTCATTAGACCCCAAAAAGCAAATTTTCATTGCTCGAGAACTGACCAAACTACACGAAGAAATCTTGCGTGGCCCTGCGGCCGAACTAGGAGAAATTCTAAGCGCAAGAACTAAAATTAAAGGCGAAATCGTAATGGTAATTAGCGGGAAGTAAGAAGTAAAAAGACAGGTCCTTACTGCTTTGTCTTACTATAAAAACTACTACCGCTACTAGCGCGTTTCACAATCCCTTCACAGGGCTCAAATCGCTCCCCACAATTCTTCTCTAACGCAATCAACTTGTCCCTTATTACCTTTGCACCCAGAGATTGGGCATAATGAAGAATACCACCTCTAAACGGGGCAAAGCCAAGTCCCATTACTGTTGCTAAGTCAATCTGCCCAGCAGCTTCTAAACCAGGATTCCCAGCCACACCCTCATCTAAACATCTCACCGCCTCATTGAGCATTGGTAAAATCAATCGATCTTCACAATCCCCCTGCTTTTTACCATTGCCAGCTCCCTTCACAGAAACCCCCATTATGGAACTAACGGCATCATCAACAAAAGGGGGTTTTCCGTTTTTATAGGAATAAAACCCATTACCAGATTTTTTCCCAAGCCTACCAGACGAAACAAGTTTTGAAGCATAGGCAGGACCAGCCATTCGGACGCCATAGCTGTTTTCGATAATACTCGCGACCTCAGCTGCTATGTCCAGGCCAATCTCATCAAGTAGCCTTAATGGCCCAACAGGCATACCAAAGGAAACTGCCACTCGATCGATAGCCTCAATTCCAAAACCATCCTTTAGTAAAAACGAAGATTCAACTAAGTAAGGAGACAGTATCCTATTGACCAAGAAGCCCGGAACTTCGTGAACAACAACAGGGTACTTACCCATAGATACAGCTAAAGACGAAGTATATGCAATCGCCCGTTCATCAGTCTTTTTCGTACATACAATTTCAACCAATGGCATTTTTTCTGCCGGGTTAAAGAAATGCATGCCAACTACTCGACCAGCGTTTTCAACACTCGTCACCATCTCACTAATGGGAAGTGACGAAGTATTGCTAGCAATAATCGCCTTATCACTTACAACTTGAGAAATGTCCTTCAATATTTTCTGCTTGAGCTTAAAATTCTCCGACACGGCTTCGATAACAATATCTACATCCGCCACCGCTTTGATACTCTCAGCTAAACTAAGGTTTTGAAGTAACTTGTGAGCCTTTGCACCTCTGCGCTTCTCCAACACACTTTCGATATGAGACTTAGCCTTTGTACGTGCAGCCACCATCGTATCAACAAGCACTACATTCACTCCAGACATAACCATAGACGTCGCTATTCCAGCCCCCATGGTCCCAGCTCCAATAACCGCTACCTTAATCTCGCTGGCTTGAAATTTAGCATTTCGCCATCTCTTAGTAGTTTCGTCGGTCAAGAAATAGATATGAACAAGAGATTTGCTCTCTTTTGTTATCAACAATTCACCGAGAATTTGAGCTTCCTTTTTAAGCCCTTTCTCCATCCCAGCTTTTAACCCATAAAGAGCTACCTCAAGGGCACGTGGAGGAGCTGGATAGTTACCCTTAGTTGATGACTCAATCTGGCGCTTCACCTTGCCAGCAACAAGCATTCGCCCCATAGCACTATGAGTCAGCAAACTATCAGAAATAGCGGTTTTACGTCTCGTTGTCTCTATCTTACCAAGAGCAATCTCGGTAGCTTTGTGCTCCAATAAACGCCCAAAAGCGTCATCGCTGGATTCCTTTCCCTCCGAACTCACTAAATAATCAGCCAACCCAATCTGGAAGGCTCTTTCTGCAGAAACGACTCTTCCTTTTAGGATAATATCTAAAGCAGCCGGTAAGCCAATAAGGCGGGGGAGTCGCTGAGTACCACCAAAACCAGGTATTATCCCAAGTTTTATCTCCGGCAAACCAATTTTAGTTGCAGGTAATTCTGTTAAAACTCGATAATCACATGCGAGAGCTAGCTCGCACCCCCCACCAACACATGCCCCACTAATCGCTGCGACCGTCCTACAACGAAGCGCTGCAATCTGATCAAACACCTTCTGCCCCATATGTGCTAATTTTGTGGCTACATCCTGCGAAGTAATTTCTTTGATTGAATTCAGGTCAGCTCCCGCACAGAATATATTTGGGTCACTTCCCACAATAACCAAACCTTCTATTTCCGTTGAAGCTCGAACAGAAGCTATTGCCTTAGATAATGACAATATTCGTTCTTCCGTCAGAGTGAAGGCACTTCCATCCGCTGTCCCCATCCTTAAAAAGGCAACGCGTTTGTCTGTTTCTAGAACAATATCAGTATTTGATGTCTGGTTAGTAGCTTGCTTGGTATCCATTGAGAATCTTTATAAATTTATCTGTCAACATCTTAGGAACAAGAAGAACTATCATACTTAGACATATTTGTGTAGGTGAATAGTCATAACTAGGATACAATTATAGGTGCCACATATGAGAAATAAGGAGAAACAACATATGCCAATACATAAAGCTATTCTCGTCATTACTGTCACAATTGGTGTATTAGTTACTTTTTGCATGCCACAAAGTGCGCTAGCATGCTCATGCGCAAAGGAGCAAGAACTATCCAGTGCTTATGAGGATGCTTCAATAGTATTCATTGGGCGTGTAATTGATGTATCAACAAGCCCACTAAGGAAAGGGCAGGTGGAAGCTAAATTTAAGATAGCTACCCCCTACAAGGGCCTTTTGCCGCATCAAAATTCCCACTCACTTTTAGTGTATACACCCGCAGAGAAATCATTGTGTGGCTTCCATTTTTCCATTGGCATGGATTACTTAATATTTGCCAATGGAACTCCTGCTCATTACAAAACAAATATTTGCATGCGCAATAAACAACTAGAAATCGCGCAAGACGATATCAAAGCAGTAAAAGAATTATCTGAAAACGACACGCCTGAGGAAATAGAAGAAACTAAAGATGAACACTGACAATAAAGCAAAAGGCCTCTTACACTTTAAAATTCTTACACTTTAAAATGTAGAGGCCCCTGATTCCTAATGCATGCAAAATACTTTACAACAAGTTTTTAAGCTTTTCTGAGAGGTCTGTCTTCTCCCAACTAAAACTACCATCTGCCTCAGGCTCGCGACCGAAGTGTCCACACGCTGCTGTCTTTTCGTAAATGGGTTTCATCAAATCTAAAGCCTTAATTAACCCACGAGGACGTAAATCAAATAACTCACGTATTTCTCGGACAATTTTCTCTTCGTCTACCTTGCCTGTTCCGAATGTATCAACGAACACAGATACAGGCTCTGCTACTCCTATGGCATACGCAACTTGCACCTCACAACGCGCCGCAAGCCCTGCATGAACAATGTTTTTAGCAATATATCGAGACGCATAACTGGCAGAACGATCGACCTTACTCGGATCTTTTCCGGAGAACGCTCCTCCACCATGCCGACTGTAACCGCCGTAAGTATCCACAATGATCTTACGACCAGTTAAACCAGCATCAGCCTGCGGACCACCCAAAACAAAGCGCCCCGTCGGGTTAATAAGGTACTTGGTAGATGAATCCAAGAATCGTTCGGGAATCACCTCTTTAACAACTTCACTAATCACAAACTCAGCAAGTGCCTCGAGATCTACATCGTCAGTGTGTTGAGTAGATACAACTACAGCATCAACTGACTTAGGAGCACCATTCTCATACCGAACTGTAACCTGTGACTTCGAATCTGGACGTAAATAATCTACGGCACCTGCATGCCTAAGCTTAGCAAGCCGAGCTACTAACTTATGGCTCAAAGCGATAGGTAACGGCATTAACTCAGGAGTTTCATCACAAGCAAAACCAAACATTAGCCCCTGATCCCCAGCCCCTTGTTCTAAAAATGTCCCTTCGTTTTCATTAACACCCTGAGCAATATCTGCTGATTGCTGATTCATATTCACTAACACCGCTGCACCATCGGCATCGCAACCACACTCCTTCGAAGTATAACCAATTCTTTTTAAAGTATTACGAGCGATAGAGTCATAATTCAGACGGGCAGTTGATGTTATTTCACCCGCTAGCATTACCATACCGGTCTTCACAAGTGTTTCACATGCAACTCGGCTTCTTGCATCCTCAGTAAGTGCTGCATCAAGAATAGCGTCACTGATTTGATCTGCAACCTTATCTGGATGGCCTTCCGATACTGACTCCGATGTAAAAACAAAATTCTTAAGCGCCATATCTTTCCTCGCAATTTAATTTATTCTTTTTAGTAATCTAAAAACACGAAATATCTACTAAACGGGCACACCACAACTAACGATCCATTAAAGCGACATGCCTATACTGAGAAATATGTCAAATCATGGTCCCAGCTGGCACACAGACAAACAGCACGCCGTTAACCTGGAAGGACAACAAACAATTTCTTTATGATGTTGATGCAGAAAAGAGGAGGGAGAGAAGTTGATCTCATTGGTAGGGAATTCGTTTCCGTACACAAGCTCCGGTGGCGAACTTCCAGAACCAAGGCTCCTGATATGTAATTCTAAAAAAAGCGATGAATCCACTTATTTATCCCTCAATCTATAAACAACCAATTACAATTAAAGTACTTCTAATTCTAAATAATTCATTTTAGATAACCAAAACATGGTCCTCCAATCTGACAGGGTATACCTACATAGAACGGTTACTCTCGTCAAGAACGGATGGAACAGCAATTATAAAAGTAGGGAGTTTGAGCCACGGTCGCTAGACAAGCCTTCCTATATCGCGATGCCTGGTTTTTACAACAACCTCTAGTTCAGTCAACTCTTCGGCAAGCTTTATGACAATAGCTACTGACCGATGACGTCCCCCAGTACATCCGACAGCCAGGGTAATATATTTTTTCCCTTCCGTGCGATACCGTGGAATGAGAAAATCAAGCAGCTCCCGATAGCGTTTAATAAATCCACTGGCATCATTATTGGAAAACACATATTCCGACACACGAGTATCCTCACCTGTGTGATCTCTCAATTCAGTAACAAAATTGGGGTTCGGAAGAAATCGAACATCTACAACTAAATCGGCATTCCTAGGTGCTCCATACTTATATCCAAACGATAATACTGTTACATCAAGCTTCGATACTGCCTTATTCTCATCAACAACAACTTCCTCAACTAATCTTCTTAAATCATGGGGCGATAATCCTGAGGTATCAACAATTCGATCTGCGACCTCGCTAATTTCAGAAAGCACCTCTCGCTCTTTCGCGAGAGCTTCTCTGAGAGTTCCAACTGACGAATCGTGAACCAATAGCGGATGAGACCTCCTAGTCTCTTGAAAACGTCGAATAATGACATCGTCATCGCAATCAAAAAACCAATGCGATACATCAGCAATAAGCGATTTCTTTAGGCGTTCTACGGCTTCACCAATAGCAGCCACCGATCCCTCGTCCCTACTATCTAGAAGAAGAGCGAAATGAGTCCTGACCTTTGCGGGTTTTGAAAACTCGGCTTCAAGCGACAAATCACCTAAATCAGAAGAAGGCCTTTCAGACGCGGCTTGTTCGACGAAGTCAACAAAGTTTGCGATTAGCGGTGCCGGCAAATTATCTACACAAAAAAAGCCTATGTCTTCAAAAGCATCCAACGCAGTCGAGCTGCCAGCACCAGACACCCCACTGAGGATAAATAATTTAACTAATGCCATAGAAAATACAGAGTCGTAAGAAATTCGAAGTTAAATCAATACTCAAGCATTATGATGTTTGTGATTGACTGTTCGCTCTTTTAGTTTTCTTAACTGACCAACTATATTATCAACCACCTTATCGATCGCAGAGTACAAATCCGCTGTTACCTCTGTTCCAGACACATCACGACCTTTATAACGCACAATGACTTCAGCAGAATGATCCCTTTTTTGTACCGCCAAAATCACTCTGGCGTCTGTGTCATTGCTTACGTATTTCCTCAAGCAATGTTCCACCTTTTCCACTGCATATGCTTTAAGCGCATCCGTAGAATCACAATGGCGAAATGTAACAGAAACATTAATAGAAACATCTGGTTTAGATTTAGGCATCAAGCTACTCCTTATATCCTCCGTGGCAACATTTATATTAAGAAATTTAGTTATCAAGCGATATTAAAGTGTATCACAAAAGAGCTATAGCGCCCAGCAATTCTAAAAGTAACTTTCCGGGGCGCGATTTCCGATCGATCTACTAGGCTGTAATAATCTGCGATTAACGGCATAACCTGAGTATGTGGAGCCAGCCTTTCGGTAATGACATCAAAACATCCTTTTGCGCCGAGAAGACGATAGTATGTCCAGCATTTCGCGGTATTTAGCAACGGTTCGCCGCGCGACATTGATCCCTTCAGATTTCAATTGATTAACCAATGCTTGATCACTGAAAGGTTTTTTGGAATTTTCTGATGCAATTAAAGCTTTGATTCTCTCTTTTACTGACTCAGACGAAACATCGCCCTTCTCTCCTCGCAAACCCGAAGTGAAGAAAAATTTTAGCTCAAAAACCCCTTGTGGAGTATGTACATACTTATTTGTTGTGACACGACTTACCGTAGATTCATGCATACCTACATCTTCAGCTACGTCACGCAACACTAAAGGCTTTAATACCGACACTCCTTCATCAAGGAATTGCCTCTGAAACTTCATGATACTCTCGGTTATACGAAAAATTGTTTGCTGCCGCTGGTGAATACTCCGAATTAGCCAAGCAGCAGACCTCAATCTATCATGAATATATTCCTTATTTGGAACGTCCTTGATTTCACCACTGGTAAGAAGTTCTTTATAGCGCTGATTAACTCGTAATCTCGGCATCCCTGTTTCATTAAGACTAATCACATAATCTTCGTCATCAACCCTATGAACATAAATATCAGGGGTTATATAGACAGGAGCCTCATCGACAAATGGCCTTCCCGGACGCGGCTCAAGCTTCTGAATAATCTTAACCGCTTCATAAACTTCTTCTACGGCGACACCTTCACCTCGAGCGATCTGATCAAAGTGCCTTATCTCGAGTTTGGAAAGATGAGATGAAACAATTCTCCACGCAAGGCTGTCTAATAACCCCTGACCAAGCAACTGAATCATCAGACATTCACGAAGATCTCTCGCCGCTATTCCAGGTGGATCAAGATTTTGAATCGTAAGAATAACTTTCTCAATATCTTCGACACTCCTGTTACATAAAGTTGAAAGCTCTTCGGAGTCACACTGTAGGTAACCATCTCGATCTAAGTTCCCCACAATATGTAAGGCTATACCCCTATCCTCATCTGGTAAATCGGTAGTTCCGAGTTGCCAGAGAATATGATTGGCAAGCTGCTCTGGTTCACTAACAGTCATTTCTATCGATGAGCGATTCTCATCATCAACAGAGCGCACCCCAGCACCACTGCTACCTGAGGAGGATTCCCCATACCCATCTAAATACTCATACCAATCTACATTCTCCCCCTTGAGCAAATCCTGACTAGTAAGAGTATCAGAAAAAGACTCCTTCTCTGGAAACTTCTCAAGATTATCCGCATCAGCTTTTAAGGTTTCTCCGTTTAGAGAAATATCTGGGCAATGATTATCATCTTCAGGACTTCCAGATGCGGACAAGCCTTCATCAGCATCATCACCAACATCCTCGAGAACAGGATTCTCCAACAATTCCTTTTCTATTACTTCCAGGTACTCAAGACGCCCAAGTTGCAAAAGTTTAATCGCTTGCTGCAATTGCTGCGTCATCACAAGAGACTGTGTGAGCTTTTGACTGAGTTTAATCTCTAGTGCCATATTAAATTTGAGCTACCTAAATACTACAAAAACTGAAAAAACACCGCTACCCACAAAAACAAACACTTACGTCACTAAGCCTAACCCCAATTAACCACTTAATCGACCAGTTTTGCTACTTACAATAGTATTTTAATACATTTTGCGAGAAAGCAAAACTAACCTGTTAGTTTTGCTCGAAATTCCTAAGCGACAGAGGCAAACAATACCTCCTAATAATATGATGCTCATTATTAACTTGAGGGACCAGAAAGGACTAATCACAAGCAACCATTTCTTATTATATCACAGCGAAAAGGTCTCGCCCAAGTAGTATTTCCTTGCTAATGCTGAATTGGCAATAGTTTGCGGATCTCCCGACTCCAGTACAACGCCATCACTTAGTATATAGGCACGTTCACAAATACCAAGAGTCTCCCTCACATTGTGGTCTGTAATTAAAATCCCTATTCCTTTTTGTTGCAGAGTCCTTACGAGCTCCTGTAAATCACCAACTACAATGGGATCAATTCCTGCAAACGGTTCGTCTAGAAGCATAAAACGAGGAGAGCACGCTAGTGCTCTAGCAATTTCGACGCGTCTACGTTCACCTCCAGATAAAGCATACGCCTTGGTGTTAGCTACTTTATTTAAGTTAAGCTCTTCAATCAATGACTCCAAACGCTCAATGCGCTTTGGCTTATCAAATTTATAGTCAGGCAGTATTTCTAAAACTCCGAGGACATTCTCTCTAACGGTAAGCTTTCGAAAAACAGATGGCTCCTGAGGCAAGTAACCAAGCCCTAAACGCGCACGTCTATACATTGGCTCAAGTGTTATATTCTCATCCCCTAGAGTAACAGTTCCGCTATCAGGCCGAACAAGCCCCACAACCATGTAAAAGGTGGTAGTCTTACCCGCCCCATTTGGACCCAATAAACCAACTATTTCACCAGGCTCTATAAAAAGATCAACCCCATTAACTACACGCCTTGAGTTATATGTCTTAACTAACCCCTTACAAACGAGCCGTTTCACTTTAAGATATCCTTATTAATTAACTTTATTTATCAGCCTTCTGCTCGGAATCATTTTGTTGCGCTTGTGAGGTTTTCTTCTTCTCCCCTTTCATCATAGACGTAATACTTTGAGTTTCAGAATCTTCGGTTTTAATTACCTTAACTCTAACATCCCCCTCTGCTTTACTACGATCTTCATCGAGATAAACAATTACTTTGTCAGCTGTTAGTGCATTACCATGATGAATAAACTCCGGCCCTTCGGTGAGTTCAATAATAGAGTTCTCCACGTCGTAATCAGCGTGATCGGCGGCAGCCCAAAGCGAATCTCCCTGCGTAATGACTACATTCTTATCGCAAACTATATTATCAATACGATTGTCCTTCTCAAAATGTCCAACCATCACATCAGAGGTAATTAGGAGTTCTCCCCGACGAACTTCAACATTACCCTTGTAAGTAAACAACCCCTTCTCAGATTCTAACTGCAGTGAATCTGACTTAATAAAAAGCGGCGCTTTGTCATCATCCTTTCCACCCATAAGCTCTTTCTTGAAAGACCCCTCCTCCCCATCAGTTTCGACACCAGAAGAGGAGCTTTGCGCAAATGCGAACGTACCAACCACACACACACATACCACCAACAATGCACTTTTACGCAATATCGCTATCATAGGAATCCTGCAAACACTATCACTTGTCATCAAAAATCAAAGTTCTATCAAACGTAGAATTTGGCACTTGCTCACCACTAGCAAACGAAGATTCGACATCCTCGTAAAGATTTATAACTTGGCTTTGCACATCTACTCTCAAACCACGCCCCTTCACTGAGTAAGACGGTCCATTAATATCAACAAACTCCGGTGACGTTATAACATTCGTATTCACATCGTACAGCGCCATCTCAGTCTTCATCACAATCGCGTTATCAAATTTGACAACAACATCCCCCTCCATTTCCGCCCTCTCCATAATATTTTCACTTAGGTAAAGCTTCCCAGCATTACAATGGAACCGAACAACACGACCTTTCGTGCGATAGACAATTACTTCAGCATCACTGACATGAGCTACGCCTTCTAATGCGTAATACTTTGCATCCCTAGCTGTAACTTCCCAGATAGGCCGTCCATCTTGAACTTCTATTCGATGAAACTCTTGTAAATGTAACGCTGCATTATTCTTAACGGGAGACTTCAATAAAGCGAGCTCTTCCTCTTTACTTACTTGTGCAGAAAAAGCAGCCCCAAGCAATGACGTTCTCTCCCGAGACCTCAAGATAACAGATGAGACAAGAAACAGTAAAAAAGACAGCATAAACCCTAAAAACAGTCGTTGTAGGTGTTTATGGCTCAAATGTTGCTCTATAAACACACTCCCTTAGCCTCGAGTCTTCAAGGATAATTCATCGATTGCTTTTAGATCAGATAACAAAGAAGACAGGCTATCAATCGCTATCATATTTGCCCCATCAGAAGGCGCGCTGTCAGGATTCTCGTGGCATTCCAGAAAAACCCCATTGACACCCGCAGCGACACTTGCGCGAGAAAGTAACGATACATATCGGCGATCCCCCGAAGAAGCTCCGTCGGCGCCACCAATATTCTGCACCGAATGAGTTGCATCAAATATAACGGGAAATCCAAGTGAATTCATAACATCCAGAGCTCTAAAATCCACAATCAGCTCTCGATAACCAAAACACGCTCCTCTCTCACAAAGCATAATCTGGTCATTACCAGCCTCCTGTGCTTTCTGCGCGACGTATTTCATATCCTGTGGTGCCAGGAACTGGCCTTTCTTTATTAGAAGCGGCTTCTGAGTCTCTGCCGACGCTACTATTAAATCCGTCTGACGACACAAAAATGCTGGAATTTGCAACGCGTCTACAACACTAGCAACCTCCTGCACCTCATCAACAGTGTGAACATCCGTAACAACCGCTACCCCTAGCTCATCTCTTACTTCAGATAAGATTTTGAGCCCTTGCGCGCGACCAACTCCACGATAACTCTTCGTAGATGTTCTATTCGCTTTATCGTAAGAAGACTTAAAAATAAGTTCAACCCCACTGCTTGCCGCTATCTCTTGAATTCGACTAGCATGTCTCAAAGTATGGTCGCGTGATTCTATGACACATGGCCCACAGAACAACACTATGGGCAAGTCGGCACCAACACGAACCTCTTTAACTCCACTACCTGCACCTATTGTTACCGTATGCCCTTCTACTCTATCCATTATTGCACTCAATTCTCAGCTAATGACTTGCGAGTCGGAAGAGTCCTTTATAACGGAGCCATGAAGTGATTTACCATGTTTCCCCTTTGACTCTTGCTTTTTATCGACTTTACTTACAACTACCTGCAAACGTCCATCCCTGTACTGTCGTGCAGCTTCAATAAAACTCACAAATAACGGATGCGGCTCTAGAGGGCGAGACATAAATTCAGGGTGAAACTGAACGCCAAGAAACCAGGGATGCGTTCCGACTTCAATAACTTCAACTAAGGTGCCATCAGGCGAAACACCTGACAAAAGCATGCCGTTTTTTTCAAGCAGCTCTCTATACGCGTTGTTAACCTCCCAACGATGGCGATGGCGTTCTGAAATCATTCCCTTCTTATAAATTCGATGTGCCAAGGAGCCATCTGCTAGCTTACAAGGGTAAGCACCGAGACGCATAGAAGCACCTTTTTCTTTTACTTCTTTTTGGTGCTCCATTAAGTGAATAACTGGGTCAACCGCGTCGGGAGAAAACTCGCTACTAGCCGCCTCACTTTTGCCAGCTTGATTCCTTGCAAACTCAACTACTGCCATCTGAAGTCCAAGGCAAATACCAAAAAATGGCACTTTAGTATTTCGAGCATAGCGAATTGCTTCAATTTTCCCCTCACTGCCGCGCTTACCAAATCCCCCCGGAACCAACACGGCATCTGCATTCTTTAGCCCATCCGAAATTCCATTCTCTTCAATATCTTCAGCATCGACATAAACAACATTTACTCTGCAATCATTAGCTAACCCACCATGGGCTAAAGCCTCTGTAAGACTTTTGTATGACTCTTTAAGCTCTACATACTTACCTACCATCGCTACTGTAACAACATCCTTGTCAGGCTCCTTAAGGACACCGGCAACCTGCTTCCAAGGTTCTAAATTAGGTGCTCCTGTCCAAATATTTAGCTTTTCGCAAATACGAGAATCGAGACCTTCTTGGTTAAAAGTAATTGGCAAATCGTAAATGTTATCAACATCTTTGGCTGTAATCACACAATCTTCATCTACGTTACAAAAAAGAGATATTTTCCCCTTAAGTTTCTTATCGAGTTCGTGCTCTGTGCGAAGTATAATTAAATCTGGTTGAATACCGAGACTGGTGAGAACCTTTACGCTGTGCTGTGTTGGTTTAGTTTTTAATTCTTCCGCGGCATGAATATAAGGAACAAGAGTAAGGTGAACATACAATACATGTTCTTTACCTACCTCGAAGCGAATTTGTCTAACGGCTTCCAAAAATGGCAAACTCTCTATGTCTCCGACGGTCCCCCCAATCTCACCGATACAAATATCAAAACCTTCCCCGGCTAACAGGATTCGCCTTTTAATTTCATCTGTAACATGAGGAATAACCTGCACCGTTCCACCAAGATAATCCCCTCGCCTTTCATTGCGAATCACCGTGTCATAGACTTGACCTGCGGTAAAATTATTCAAGCGACTCATCCTGGTTGAAACAAAACGCTCGTAATGTCCCAAGTCCAAATCAGTCTCCGCACCATCATCGGTAACAAACACTTCACCATGCTGGAACGGACTCATGGTTCCGGGATCGACGTTTAGGTAAGGGTCGAGCTTCATCATCGTAACTCGCAAACCCCGACTCTCAAGAAGAGCCCCAAACGATGCTGCACTAAGCCCCTTGCCAAGCGATGACACCACCCCCCCTGTTACAAATATGTATTTGGTCGGCCTAGCTGCCATTTATTTCCCCTTACAAAGCATCAGCAGTTCTAAAAGTAGCGATTTTGGCCAATCTTGGCACCCCGGAAGATTGCTCCGGTCCTCATTTACAGCTAGTAAACTCCGGTCCTCGCAATTTCCGGGGCACCAACCTTGGCTCAAACTCACTACTTTTAGAACTGCTGAAATTTCCTAGCCACCTCTTGCGCCCGAGGAATATCCTCAGGTGTATCTAATTCTAGCGCAAATTTCGTCATCTTTCTAGGCGCCACAAAAACGCCGATTTTATGACCGTTTTCCAATATGCGCAACTGCTCAAGCATTTCTATTCGCTCAAGCGCACTGTGATTTAGCTTCCCAAACATCCTCAGCGTTTCAGGAGCAAATACATAAAGTCCCATATGTTTTAGCCCGAGCACATGACTTTTGGATTCTGCACACTCACTTCTAACACCATCTCTCGAGTAAGGAATAGGAGCTCGAGAGAAATAAAGCGCCTCTGAATTATTTCCGACAACGACTTTTACCACCGAGGGTGATTGAAATTGCTCTTCTGAGAAAATAGGTGTAGCAATTGTAGTCATAGCAAAACGAGATGAATTTTCCGCGAGAAGTCTTATGGCGCTATCTATTGCTTCACTGCTAATAAAAGGCATATCCCCTTGAATATTCACGATAATATCCCATGCGTCTTCACCATATGCCGAGTTATCTACGACCACTTCAGCTGAATCTATTAACCTCTGTCCGAGTATTCGCGCAGCAATCAAAACCCGTTCTGAACCAGTAGATATCTCTGGGTCAGTCATAACAACCTCACCGCCAAATTTAGCCACGGCATCGGCAATTTCCGAGTTATCTGTTGCTACGACGACTCTATCAATTTCATTAGCCAACTGCCCCTGATGCCAGACTCTCTCGATTAATGTTTTCCCGGCAAGTGAAATAAGTGGCTTCCCAGGCAATCGGCTAGAACCAAAACGCGAAGGAATAACAGCGAGTATTTTTCTCATATCAGTCATTAAATATCCGATTTTTAAGCACTTTTGTCAGTGCTGTCTTATTTTCGGCCATGTTTTACCAGAAACCACTAGATTTCGCTTTGCTGATGCTGTAGACTATATAGCTACTATGGTATATGTCTATAGATATACAAAGCGCTGTCGGTTCTAAAAGTAGTGTGTTATGCATTGGTATGGTTACATGACGAAAAGCAAAGTTTTCACCCATCGCTTCATTAAGCTTTCTACACGAAAGTCCCGACTTTCGCGAACATCTCGTAAGCAATCTGGCTCGGTGATGATTGAGTTCGCACTGACTCTGCCAATAACTATGATTTTCTTAGCGGGGATTTTGGATTTTGGATGGGTTGTTCATCAGAAGCTTGTAATCCAAGAAGCCATGCGGGCTGGGGTTCGAGCGGCGACTAATCTAGATGAAACATTTTTCAGACGCAGTGGCATTGCTGGTGCTTTGCAATGCAGAATGATCCCAAAAATTGCAGCTGAATTTGCAAAGAATTACCTGGAAGACAACAGGCCATTTGAGACTGGGGTGTCGGTGAAAGATGATGGTGAGGACTTTATTATTGTAAATATAGATAATATACCTTCAATGATAGTTAGCACACAATCAGCCGATTTCCCTCCTAAAAAAGAATATAATCTGGATAAGGAGGACGACGATGACTCCGTTTTTGCTCAAACTCCGTTTGCTACGAATCAATGTTTTGTAGAAATAAGAACTCAAGCGCAGCTTCGATGTTTTTTCTGCTGGTTTATGAAACCAGAGGTTAACGATAAATTCACTATGCGCTTAACTAACGCGCCATGCGTATTTAGTGGGAACAATTGCGTAAACAGGTCTTAATAAACATGAAATTCAGACTTAAAAACAGAAAAACAAATCTCAAAGAAGAGCGAGGAGTGACTTTAGTCGAGTTTGCGATTATTGCCCCGTTATTCTTCGGCCTTACTCTCGGCCTTGTAGACGTCATTTGGCTGATGGGTCAGCGAATTGTTGTTACATATGCCGCACAAACTGGTGCACGCGAAGCCAGCCAATTTCGCACGGACGTTGGAGATGATCCAGATTTTACAACAGATGGATTATGTCATGACCACAGTGAGAACACTGCCGGAGTGATCCCCAAGTTAGCTAGAGATAACGCAAACCAAGTCTTGAGCACATTTAGAATGCTCCCCCATACCAGTGTGCTAGCTCAAGTCAAAAGAGTAGATGAGCTTTTCGACAAACAACCGAAAGGTATTTTGGGGGCATTATGCGGCAAAGATGCTGATGGGAAAGGAGGTATCTGGGAGGATTGTATCTTTAGATCCGCTATGCGCTTCGTAACTGTAACGATATCTAAACCTGCCGAGTGCTTCTTCTGTCAAATGATAAGCAAGCAATGGAATCTGCAGGCTCAAAGTACGATCTTGGTAGAAAACGAGTGGAGCTGCGAATGGGATCCTTATCCCTATATAAACGGCATTCCTAGCACTGATCTGAGGATTTAATCGTGATTTTACGCTTTTACAAGCTGGATTCCAGGGAGAGAGGGGTTGTTCTCCCTCTTTTTGTAATGACACTGGGGGCTGTCGTAGCTCTCACTGCACTTGTAGTTAACGCTGGGTTTTCACTTCTCGATAAGCGTATGCTTAAAGATGCGGCCGAAGCCGGAGCGCTCGCTGGAGCTGTGGAACTTCATTCTTACCACAGAGCTACATTTATTCGCTCAAAAGCCAGAGTTCGGCGTGTTGTTAATAGGATGTTCCCTATACTAGATAAAAGTCGTAATATTAACAGGCCTATTGAAATTCATATTGGGCGCTACCAAGATGGTCACTTCAGTCGACTCGACGATGCATCAACAACACTCAAGGCGGGGGTCGCCCCTGCAGTCTGGGCAAATGCTGTAAAGGTAACTCTGAGTCGCCCTAGAATTAATTTTTTTGGCACCTGGGATTTTTTGAATGAAACTGCATCTGCTGTTGCCATCGGCGATGCTCCAGAATCTCGATGCGTCGGCCCATTTGTAGTACCTGTGTGTGGGTTGGTATATGGAGATGACGATACTAACAGGCCTAAAGGACATAAAGAAGGTGACTACAACTTTCACATGGCAGCATACCAGGAGATTATCTTAGGGCAGTTGCCAAACCCAAACCCTTATCCTTCGCAAACAGAATTTAAATGCCAACCAAACGATGACAATGTTCGGTATGATTTAGAAGGCGATGG
Source organism: Phascolosoma agassizii (assembly GCA_035593235.1). Classification (NCBI taxonomy): domain Eukaryota; kingdom Metazoa; phylum Annelida; class Sipuncula; order Phascolosomatiformes; family Phascolosomatidae; genus Phascolosoma; species Phascolosoma agassizii. The sequence continues at coordinate 21,117 of JAVJHY011988318.1, forward strand.
CGAAAAGGACGCTCCATCCCCGTTACCGGACTTCGAATGCAACATTACCCATAATCCCAGTCCCAATGTAACCGAAGGAAACTTATCGGCGGGATACAGGGGCATTTACCCCTTACGAGGTGGTTTTGGGTTACCAGAGTCCTTCGCCGGAGAGGGAAATACTATCTCAGCCTCAAGAGTTAATGATTTACTCACAACAACTTGGCCGGGGTACCGTGACAACGATGGGGGTAGTGGCAACCGCGATGCCCGCAAAGGGTGTACGTTTGCAGAGATTGGGGATCGCGTTCGTATACTAAGTGGAAATCGTTACTATAATGGAAGACTTGGCGATAGTTTTACTCAAGAGGCAAATGGTGCGTTAGTGCATTTAATAAACCAGACCAAGCCAGAATTTTTTAACGAACGACCACATCCATCAAAGAAAACTAAAAGACAAGGCTGTCCGCAAGATTGGGACACTTCCTGTCAGTTGCAATGGCAGAATCTACCAGGCGCAAGCGGTACAGAAACTTGCGATTGCGGAGAAAGAGTACGCGACGTTACTTGCAATCGCTTTGACGAGGAGACCCTTGCGATGCCAGGTTGTACAACGAGCGGTAATATTTTCCCAAGGAACATGATAGAACCTAATGAAAATTCCAACGGTGTTCACCCTGAGGGTCGTTGGGTTGTAAACGCAATGGTCATAGCTCCGTCAAATGACAAGGACGACTACTGCAGCGGCACGCCAATCGACGATGGAGATGAAGATTCGCATCCTGTTATTGTAGGATTTCTACCTTTGGTAGTATTTGATACTCAACTTTTTTCTCCTGCTGGGACCTGCCGGTATACTGTCAGAAATTGCATGCGTAGAACTCGATGCAGGTCGTGCGGAACGTCCGAAGAACCAAGGAGATGCTGTACAACTAGATGTAGTGGCAGCAAAACTGGCGAAATTGACCTAGGTGGCGTGGCAGGGGGCAGGAGTTGTCGTGGTGTGCGCGCAAAGCCTATACATCTTAAGCGGCTAATTGCTGGTGGCGCATATGAGAGAAGAGAAAGAGCCTCTATCGTGCAGTAGCTGAGACTTGTTAGAAATTTAAGGTGAGAGCCAGACAGAAATAAAAAAACCTTCTTACAAACTTACAAAATACCGGTGGGGAATTAACTACATTTTCCCCACCTGGTTTTGTTTATTGCTGTCCGGTCTAGCGTCCACGCCACAGACCGATCAGTTCCATAATTTGGGACACCCTCCTCTCCGGGTCGTCGTTTACTACCCGAACCTCAGAGGCCTGGATCATTCCAGAGTCACTCCTATCCCCAGAACATTCAACGACTGTTCCGTTCCGTGGCAACTCAAGACCAGAAAAATCGACAGGGATACTGCCGCCATTCTCGTCCAGCGGGTTTCCCGTATTCACAAAATTACCCTGATCGGTGATTTCTAGAACGCCGCTCAGACCCGCCTTACCGTTACCATATATGGTGTTCGGAAAGACGACGACAAGAGACTCGTCGTCCCTAACAGCGAGGCTGTTAACCAAGTTCAGGGGATAGTAATCTCCCCCTTGTCCTACAACCTGGCCCACCAGCTCACTGGCGAGCTTCTCCATAAGTGGAGAAACGTACAAAAAAGCGACCAATGCAGTGATTCTCGCCCCATCAAAATTCAGGACGGCTTCCTCCGAAACATAGGTTTTCAGCTTTGTGCTGAAAACCAAGGGTGCTTCCCCCTTGGTTACATATCTCTTCGCCTTCCGCTGCGCCTGGCCTGGCCTCTTAAGAGCCCGTAACTGTGGTGAGGAAACTGAGCCATCAATTACCTCGAAATTAACAGATGAGCCCTCCGTGGCAAGTGCCACAGACACAGACACAGGGCACAATAACAAAACTAGCAACATTATTTTCTTCATTTTTAAAACCTCCTATATGGTTGGTAATGTGGGTGCCAGCCCACCCAACCAAGAAAAATTTTCCCGTCTGGCAAACGTTGAAGCACGAGTGCGTCCACGTTTGCCAGTAACGCCTACCTTCTACCCAAATAAAAATGTTTACTTTTTCACTAGGTCTTGTTTCCTAAGACGGAAACAACAAAACTTGAAATACCATATTGACAGCACCAGCGTAACAGAACTTTTATACTTAGGCAAAAGATATACCAGTAGTTGACAGGCTCAAGAAACCGCATGCAATCACTCAATTTTCTTCAGTCCCGACTCTCACGCCTAATGAAACTTCCGAACAGGGTTTCTATTTCGTTGCTTATTACCTCGATACTGTCGTCGTCTGCGAGTAGGCTTGCTTCTCTTCTCTGGGCTTCGAGCATCTGCAGTGCTGCTAATGCCCTTCTTGGTCAAAACATCAAGCTTCGCTAAAACTTCCTCATCCATCGCCGTAAGGCTAATCAGCATCAAAGCATCATCGAAAAATGGGCTAGGACTTAGGCGCTTGGCTATTTCGACACTTAGATTCTCTAGAAGAAGCGACGTGCGAATGCGAAAGATCCCTTCCATGCGTTCGCGCTCTTTGCGCGAAACACCAAGTGGTGAAAACAAAAGGTTGATTGACTTAAGTAAAACACTAGCAGCTTTTCGCCTCGCAGCTTTTGAACGAAATGAAGACTTCTTCTGCGCAACATTCCCATCACTTTCATCGCTTAGCTCTTGCTCATAAACAAAATCACTCTCTGGATAAACAGGACTCAATTGCCAGAAGCGAAAAACTTGCTCCACAACATCCTCACCCCCAAGAGAGTCAAACACATCACTAGATACGTTCCCGACGATTAGAACAGCAAATAAGACAGCTACGCTAATCTCTGAGTTACTCTTTAGTTCCTTATCAAGACGGGCTAGCACTATCTCCAACCTCGTCCACACTTGCTCATCACCTTCTATCGAACCCCATAACAGCGGTGAAATAAACTTCAGTAAGTGAGTTTTGCGCATCAAACGAAAAGATTCAAGAGCACATCCACCTCGAAGCTCTCGAGCAAACTCTTCATGAACCCTCGAAGGTGAACTCAGTGTAATAGAATGTGCGTTCTTGCACATAGCATCATACGTATTGCTTTCAATATTAAATCCAGTTCGAGCAGCATGCCTACAAGCTCGAATCATTCTCACAGGGTCTTCATTAATCCTCGTCTCCGGATCTCCAATAATACGTATGATGCCACTTTTAAGATCCTCTATCCCTCCAACATAATCAATAATGGCAAAAGTCTTAAGATCGTAAAACAAACCATTAATAGTTAAGTCTCTTCGAAGTGAATCCGACTGGGCGTCCCCATATGCGACATCGCGCTTAATAGGTAGTCCGTTTTTCGCATCCTCACTCTCGTCCTCACCAACGGTTCTAAATGTCGCTACCTCAATAATTTTGTTCCCTTTAAAATAAACATGATTTATAGGGAAACGCCTTCCAATTATCCTACTATTTCTAAAAAGCGATCGCACAACTTGAGTAGTTGCATCAGTGGCAATATCAAAATCTTTTGGTTGCTTTTCCAGTAATAAATCGCGAACTCCTCCACCAACAAGATAAGCCTTGTGACCATGACGCATCAATCGGCGCATTACTTTCAAGGCATCAATATCAATCATCTTCCTAGAGAGGTTATGACGACTGCGCCTAAGAACTACAGGAGATTTAAGAGGAATAAGCATTTAGTGAAACAAAACCGCTATTTTTTGTCAGGCAATATGTACGGAACTAAAATACATTTGTAACTCGTAACTAGCAAAAAAACCAATGCCACACCCTGATTAGAGCACGATTATTGTAAATTTCGCTATTGCCGAGTCCTAAAATACTCTATTGCCCTGCGAACAACATTGACAATCAAATCGATTTCCCCAGATGTGATATTAAAATACGGGGTAAAGCGAAGGGCATTCTTGCCACCAGGAATCGCGTTCACTCCGTGCGTTCGCAACCACCTTCCAACACCATCGACATCTTTGACTGGATAACTTTCCTCTTCAAGCTCCGCGGACAGCAAAAGTCCCGTTCCCTGCACACATAAGATAGCACCATCAGTTTCTTCCCTTAAGCGCTCTAATTTTATCACGAATTCTTGACCACGTTCTCGTATATTGTTGACAACTTCATCGGTAACCTGTCCCAAGACAGCTCTACCGACCTCAAGGGCTCTAGGATTAGCGCACATGGTGTTGCCATAAATACCATCTCGATAAAGCCCTGCAGCTTTATCGCTAAGAGCTAGCAGTGAAACCGGAAACTGTCCGCCATTAATTGCCTTTGAAAAAGTCTCCATGTCTGGCGGTTCGCAATCGGAAAAACCTGGATAATCTGTAATGCTCAAACACCCAGTAGCGCGCAAACCAGCCTGTACAGAATCTACAATCAAGAGCGCATCGTGATTCTTACAAAGCCACCTTGAGGCATCATAAAATTCCCTTGTTAACGCTAGACCAGGATTGCCCTCACCCATGACGGGCTCAATCAACATTGCTTCTACGAAGATGTTGTCATTAACAACCCGCTCAAAAGCTGCTTCAAGTTGAGCTAAATTATTTGGTTCAACTTCTATTAAGTTATCTCGTCCCCGCCACGAAGCGAGGTTTAGTTTATACTTGTCTATACACGACGACGAAACTTGAGCCGGACGATCGGTGCGCCCATGAAAGCTCCCCTTAAGCGAAATAAACACCACGCGCTTGTCGGCATGCTTCCCCCCGGGATTCGTCATTGTCTTAGCATGAACATCCGAAAGACGAGTTGCTACCGTTACAGACTCAGAACCACTATTCATGCACAAAAACTTTGCATACGGCTCGGGGTTTTTAGGACGAGTATGACCAATTTTTTCCCGCAGTATATTTAAGAAACGGTACTGGCTAAAACTCGGAGTCATCACATTTGCCATAACCAAATGCTTTGAAAACACCTCTCGAGCAACTGCCCTAGTGTGACCAAACCCCAACATTCCATAGCCACCGGTATCAAAAACCACCGCCCCATGAGAAGTAACAATCCACGGCCCACGCCCAGCCAAAGGAACATAAGGTGCACGCGCACCGCTTGGGTAAAAATTCAGTATGCCCTCTTGAACTCTTTGAGCTAACTCTGCTTCGTTGAGCTTCAGTAACTCTGGAAATTCGACAGACAAATTACTATAAACTTTAAATGCATCATTAATAGCACGTCTTAGAAACGCACTACGGTCGAGGAAATCAAGCACCACTTCATCTGGCAAACCAACTGTCAAAGCCCCTGGTGCCTGGGCCCTGATACGATGCAATTTTTCAAGCGTAATTTCTTTGTTCATCGACCCACATAGAATACAAACGTCATGTATACTCATCATTATTATTATACCAGACAGGAACTAAAATTACCGGTCGGTGTATATTAAGATGTAAGATAATAGTACATCGAAGTATATTCATTTCGAAAGCCGAAAAATCCACTCAGGGAACAAAATGCCATGAAACAAGTCTTAAAAGAACTATCAATTGAAACACTAAACTCCGGTAGCTTTAATGGAACTTGGCTCAATGAAACTGAACCAACGTGGCTTGAAAGTGTTTCACCGATTGACCAAACACCTCTAGCGAAAGTCGAAGTAGTCGGAAACGAGAATTACGAAAAGGTTTTACAAGCAGCAACTGAGAATTTTCATCGTTGGCGTTTAGTTCCAGCGCCAAAGCGAGGGGAAATCATTAGAGAAATTTCAGACGAATTTAGACTACTAAAGAAACCCCTGGGAAAGCTTATAACTATTGAAATGGGAAAAACACTCGCTGAAGCAGAAGGCGAGGTGCAAGAAATCATAGACATTGCGGATTTTGCTGTGGGCCTCTCTAGGCAACTCTATGGCCTTACGATGCATTCTGAAAGGCCAAACCACAGAATGTATGAGCAGTGGCACCCTTTAGGAAATATAGGTGTTATTACTGCGTTTAATTTTCCAGCTGCCGTTTGGGCCTGGAATGCGATTATTGCGGCTGTCTGTGGCAATAGTATCGTGTGGAAGCCATCTGAACACACCCCCCTTATATCAATTGCAATTACTAAACTATGCCAACGCGTAACTGAACGTCATGGTTTTCCAGCGCTTTTTACCTTACTTAATGGCAATGGACCTCACATTGGTAAAAAAATGGCTTCTGATAAGCGTTTTCCCCTTATAAGCGCTACTGGTTCTTGTAAGATGGGTAGAAGTGTTGCGGAAACCGTCGGGAAAAGACTCGGGAACAGCTTACTAGAACTCGGCGGCAACAATGCAGTCATTATTCTCGATGATGCAAATCTGGACATAACTATTCCCGCCGTTACATTTGGAGCTCTTGGCCTATCGGGACAAAGATGTACAACGACTCGAAGAGTTCTTATCACGAAAGATATCGAACAAGAGTTTACTAAGCGCTTAATCGATGCCTACGCACAAATCCGAATTGGTGATCCATTAGACCCATCTACCCTGATGGGCCCACTAATAAATGAATCTGCACGAGAAAACTTTCTAGATGCAATCGAGCGCATCAAAAAGCAAGGCGGGCAAGTGCTTCATGGCGGCAACCTCTTGGACTCAAAGCCATCTTCTCTATACGTAGAACCTACGATCGTACGCGCTAATGCCCAAATGGAAATCACGAAGGAGGAGGTTTTTGCGCCCATTTTATACATCATTCCGATTTCGAACTTAGCGGAAGCGATTGAAGTACAAAACAACGTTCCCCAGGGACTTAGTTCCGCAATATTTACGAATGACATTCGAAGCAGTGAGCTTTTCCTCTCTCATGCTGGTTCTGATTGTGGCATGGCAAACGTAAATCTAGGAACATCCGGTGCAGAAATCGGAGGTGCATTTGGAGGTGAAAAGGACACCGGCGCAGGACGCGAGGCTGGCTCTGACTCATGGAGGGCATACATGAGGCGTCAGACAAATACAATTAATTGGGGCACGAAGCTACCACTCGCTCAAGGAGTAAAATTTAGCTAATCACCAATTATTTTCTCATCTCCACAATGACAATCCTAACCTAAGCAGGTGGGGATATAGATTCAATTGGCTCCGAAATAGCATTTGTTCGGGTTTACAGCTATTCTCATAAACTCGAACCGCTAACATGCTGAAATTACGTTAGATTTTAGGTCGCGCTGGACAAGTCGGAAATTTTCATATATTTTTTAGTATGTTATGAGTTCGAGTTTTCTCTAGTAATATAAACTCGAACATACAAACTCGTCGCAAAGACAGCCATAGGTTATAACATGTCACAGGAAACAAGAGGCATTCGACGCAAACGCCAATATGATGAAATTAATGCGTTTCTGAATCGAAGTGGCTCTGGTTTAACTTACTTGAGAGGTCGCCGTAGAATAGGTAAGTCATTTCTACTCAAGCAAGTAAAGCAAGAGCACGCCAATGCGTTCTATTTTGTAGGAGCAGAAGACAGTACTTCTTCGCTCACTATGCGGAGGTTTATCAAGCACTGGTGCGAATATAGCCATCGCAATACTTTGCTAAAACTAAGCAGCGAGTTTCTTACGTGGGATGAGATCTTTAACGATATTACGGCATATGCTCGGGAAGGAGACTCTTCGCTGTTACTTATCTTCGACGAGATTCAATGGATAGCAAGGCAAAGAAGTGGCTTTGTCGGTTTGTTTAAGGCTGCTTGGGAAGACTGGAAGAGCACGGGAAAGATCAAGGTTATCCTCTGTGGCTCCTCTAACAGTTTTTTTGCTGCGAAAGCCGGTGGTGACCTAGAGATCTTAAGAGGACTTAAGACTTACGCAGAGATTTGGGTGAATCAGTTCTCTCTTAAAGAAGTACAGGATTATTACTTTCCCCAGTGGACAAAAGAACAAGTGTGTTTGTCTTATATGCTTGTTGGTGGTGTTCCTTACTATTTAGAGCAATTCTATGAAATAGAAAACTTCATTCGCTCTGTCAATGCTACACTTTTTTCTTCTGGAAGTATTTTTCTTGATGAAGTGGATGAAATACTGAAATTGGACTTCAACAGCGCTGGCATAAAATCTGTTAAAAAGCTGCTATCAGCAATATCAATTGGAGGGACTACTCATAAAAACATTGTTGGGAAAAGTGGCCTGCCGAAATCGAGTGTCTCGGAATACATAGCTAAACTTGAAGACTACCAGATACTTTTCGAGCATTCTGATAGCTTATCAGGAACCCGTTCGCAGAGATACTATTTCAAAGATTTCTATCTCCATTGCTACTTCAATCTACTATTTCCCCTTGCTCATCAAATTAGAAGAAACACTAATGAGTTGATTTTTCCACATAAATGCCTTGCCTCGAATAAAGGCTACTATATACCGGCATATAGTGGTAATATTTTTGAATTACTTGTCACCAGCATCCTAGAAAGAAGAGAAACGCTTCCTATAAACGAGAAACTTCGATTAAAAGATCCAAACTACAGCATCGAAACTCTGTTCATTCCGAAGACTTCTCAAGTGGATATAGTAGTAGTCTCCGAAGCTGATCGAGAGGTGCGCCTAATCGAATGTAAATGGCTATCCGATACTAATAAACTGGATAAAAGACTAGCTACGTCGCTAAGTCAAAAGCAAGTTCCCATACCTAAGGGATTTACCAGGAGTAATTTTATAGCAGTTTCCGTAGAGCCAACAGAAGCATTTGCCAATGCGGCAAAGCAAGGAGGGGTTAGTATAATAACCTTAGCTGATCTTTTTTGACAAAGCTCTGCGGCTTACTAGACATGTTAACCACTTTCACCCGAACTTGTAATTACAAATCGTTGTCGTAACCAACAGGCATTACAGCACTTTTCCTACCATTAACGCTTACACACTTCATGTCTAAAGTCCTAGCTTCGATTCGTCGATAAACTAAACAATGCGAGGTGCAGTTAAAGGTGATGGGGCGAATTTTTCTTCCACACGTTGTAGGCCTCTCAGGCAGTATCCATGAAAATACTAATTTGTCGTGTGGAGCAGTTAATAGTCCCTCACGGAACGAGGAGAAAAGATTATGGGTAGGCCGTTTTATCCGCATGAAGCTGACGATCCTGACCTCGATTGGTTGGTAAGTAACTTCCTGTATGAAAGACCTGATTTCTTACCGGTAGAATACGGCATGCTTCCATTGGTTCTCATCCCCTTACCGGAAAATGATTACCATAAAAACGAAGATAAACCACTTGTTGACAGCTCTTCAAAGGTTGAGTAGCACCGAAAGGTGTCTACTCAATAATCTGGGGCAACAATGTAATTGCAAAAGTGAGAAAATCGCTACCTGCGATTCTTCTTATTTCTGTAGCGTTTGGGACTATCACGTCTCAAGTAATACCAGAAGGTTAATACTAAGGGCTCGTAAAACAATAAGTTACCGATTTGGCGCTCAGATTTAGGTCAGATTCGAACGGAAAAGTTCGGTGA
>JAVJHY011989392.1:0-30448 GCA_035593235.1 Phascolosoma agassizii
ACAGTGCAAGCCATTGAAGATTCGCTGGTCTACTCTTTCCCCTACGAGAAATTTGCGGAACACCTGACGACTCCGGAAGCAACGCTGGAGGCTCATTCGATCAGCCTTCCCTTCGCCACGCTAGCGGCTCGGACATATGCGAATCCCACCTTCGGCAAACCCATCGTTACGAAGCGCCCATCGACACCACATTCGGCGACCCGACGTTTGAGGCGAGCCCGGTACGACGGGGAGATACTGGCGAACTTGACCCACATTGTGACGATTGCCGACGGAACCGGGTTTCCCGTCGAGTCGAGCACGATGCCTTCGAGTCGTCGGCCAGGATCGACCTCGATCACAGTGGCACCCTTTTCGACGGCGTCGAGGGCGGTACCATCTGACGATAGGATGTCCCAAGACTCGCGCATCGCCTGCTGACCGGTCTCGTTTTCGTGACTGGTGATGATCAGCGGCACACCCGCAGACGGTGGACCCCGTCGGTCCAAGCGAGGCAGCCGGCCCAACGAAGCGGCGCCGACAGTGGCGCCGAAGCTGCCACGAACGAAGGTGCGGCGAGAGAAGTCAGACATGGCGTCAGATTCCGGTTTAGAGTCTGGGTTGATCGAGACCGAAGAGTTCATCGGTCCACTCGGTCCCGAAGCGGTTCTCGGGGTCCAAGGCGCGCTTCACAGTGAGGAATTCCTCAAGCCGGGGGTAGAGGCGCCGGATATCTTCGGCCGTTGAAGGGCCGCAGCGGGCGTCGAGTCACCGCGACGAAGCGCAACACATCGTTACGCCGCGGCGGAGGCCTTTCCGACCTACCCAATCCCCTTAACGCCTTTGTTCACAACATGTTGTGTGCGTTTGCCGAGAACCAGGCACGGGCACTGCCTATCAGAGCCACGCCAACCCCCGGCGCACGAATCATGAAAATGGATAACCGAAGAGCCACATACATGAAGATCCAACTGAAAGCCCTATTTGCCGCACTCTTTGTCGCCGCATTCCTCGTCGGCTGTGCCGACGGAATCGTTGCTCCAACAGCCGAAGTGTCTCTGATCCAAGCGGAGGCCAAGGGAGGTACGAAGGGCAAGGATAACTCGAACGGTGCCCTGCTACAGTGGAAGGAACCGCTGCAGCGTGACCAGACGACATCAGTCCGGTGCGAAGCTTCACTTCCCTGCACGCTGTGGGTTCCGGCTGTGAACTCATGGCTTTTCGTTCCTGCGGGGGCGTTGGACCAGACGACCGAGATCACGATGACGGCGCTCGCGGGCCGTGACGTAAACTTCGTCTTCGCGCCCCACGGCATTTCGTTCAACAGGGACGTGTCGGTCGTGGTCGATCAGGTGTTCGCCACGGGATCGGGCGCCAACTTCGTTGCCAACTATTGGGTCGATGAGGTCTCGAACGTCGTCGAGCGGATTCCGGCGCACATGGCGTGGGGCTTCATCGAGTTCCAGACCGATCACTTCAGCGGCTACGCACTCGGGATGTAACCCCGGGTTCTACGCCGTCACGTTCTCCTCCTTGAACTGCAACTCGTACAGCGTGCGGTAGATCCCGCCTTCAGCCATCAGCTGCTCATGGCCGCCTCGGGATACCAGGCGTCCATCATCGAGTACGAAGATCACGTCGGCACCGTCGATGGTCGAAAGCCGATGAGCAATCACGAGGCTTGTGACACCGCTGCGTTCTGCGAACAGCCCTTCGAGTGCGTCTTGGATCACGGCCTCCGACTCGGAGTCTAGCGCGGACGTTGCCTCGTCGAGTACCAGGACGCTGGCTTCCTTCAGGATGGCCCTCGCGATCGCCACGCGCTGTTTCTGGCCACCAGACAGCTTGACCCCACGTTCACCGATCTCGGTCTCGTAGCCCTTGGGTAGAGCAGTTATGAAATCGTGCGCGTTCGCCATGCGCGCGGCGCTTTCAATCTGCTCGTCCGTTGCGGTGGGATCTGCGTAGCGGATGTTTTCGCGCACGCTTCCCGAAAACAATGTTGGCTCTTGGGGCACGATTGCCACCGACCGACGCAACGTGTCGAGTGTGTAGTCGTTTACATCCCTACCGCCAAGTCGCACCACGCCTTCTTCGGGGTCGTACAGACGCCCAATAAGCTTCGTGATACTCGTCTTCCCTGCCCCCGACGGTCCCACGAAAGCCGCCGTGGTTCCGGACGGAATATCCAACGTGATGGAGCTCAGGGCGGGCCGATCACCGGTGGGATAGGTGAAGGTGACGTTCTCGAACGCGATGTCGCCTCCGGGACGATCCTCCAACGCTCCTTCGATTTCCGGTTCGGACTCGAGCAGGTCAGCGACGCGCTCCAACGCGGCCATACCGGCTTGCAGTTGGTTGTTGAAGAAAAGCACCGACATGACGGGTCGGGTGAGTTGGCCCTGGTAGAGGAGGAATGCGACCAGCTCGCCCTGGGAAAGGTTGCCACGCACCACCATCAGCCCGCCGATCACGAGTAGAGCACCGATCGCGTAGTCGGACGTGAGGGTAATGAGCGCCTCCATCATGCCCACGTCTTTCCGGCGGTCGAGGTTGAGTTCGACGTATGTGTCGTTCTCGTCCCCGAACCGTTGACGCTCGAGCTTCTCGGAAGCGAAGGATTTAACGACTTGGATGTTGCTGACGGCCTCGGTCGAGATCGCCGTCATCTCGCCGATTCGTTTGCGGATCCCGCGTGAGGCCTGCCGTAGCGGCTCCTGGTAGTGCAGGGTGATCCAGGCCAAAAGCGGGACAATCACCAGGTTGAGCAGAGCTAGCTTCCAGTGCAGCCAGACGATGATACCCGCAACAACGAGGATGCTGAACGCCTGCCCCGCGAGGCGCGTCGCTCCGGCTTGAATCATCCCTTCAAGTGCGTTGACATCGTTGACCACACGCGAGGTCAGCGACCCGGTACGCTCCTTGGTGAAACGAACGACGGGAAGGTGCAGCAGGCGGCTGTAGGCCCGCATGCGAATGTCCGAGATGATGTGCTGGGTGAAGGCGAAGCTCATGTACATCGCCGCGTAGCCCCAGGCCGCTCGCAGCAAATAGAAGCCAGCGTACACCAGCCCCAACAACATGAAGATCCTGCTCGCCTCGGCGGGGGCACTCGTGACCGCTGTGTCCAGGCCAAACTTGACGAACAACGGGCCGAGGGTGCCCAGGGCGGCTGAAGCGGCCACGAGCGCAGAAAGCCCGGCAACGCGCCGCTTGTAGGGCGACAGGAGCGCCCAAAGCTGCTCTAACGCTTCTTTACGAGTGGGTGCGGGCTGTAATTCGGTCACAAAGACAAGATAATCGAATCAGTCGACTTCTTCGCCTCAGCCCAAGTCGCGGCACTTACGGACAACGTTCTTGTCGTACTCGTCAGGATCATCGAGGATGTCGAAGAACGCCTCGAGGTATCGCCGGGACTCTTGTTTCGTGTCGTCCGTCATCCCGGGAATTTCGTCCACGATGGCGAGAACACTACTGCGATTCTCGCGAAATTCCGCGGCCACGCCCTGATAGTCCAACCCGTCGAGGCAGTATCCACGGTAAATGCGGTCGCGCACGCTGCGGATACGCACGCTCTCGTCCGGCTTGGCGTACGGCGCATTAACCAAACCCGTCCAATCGAAGTCGTAGGGGATCGGGTGAGCGACCATATCGGAAGAGCGGAAGAGGATCACATTGTGAAACTCAACCAGCGACCAGTCCGTGTTTCCGACCATGTACTCAAAGAGCGCAACCTTTAGCATGGAGTCGCGATCGTAATCCGCAGGATGGACGGACGGCACCTCAAGAATCTGACCACCCATCCGGGTCGCGAAGGCTTCCTCCGCCTCGATGATGAACGCGTACTTGGTGTCGTACTCTTCCTCTGGCCGCTCGGAGTCGACGTACGCGATGCGCACGAGCCGAGCCGAGAGACTCGCCGGTGTCAGTTCATTAAACACCCGGTACGCCAGGTACTCTTGTAGCAAATTCTGCTCGTCGGAGTCCCTGTTCCGACAGTGGGTGACGAGTTTGAGCTTGTCCTGCCCTTCGAAGACCGACCCTACGACCTTCTTGCCAGCAAAATTCAACCGGATGGGGGGGAGCGCTGGGCAGTTCGAACGACGAAGCCGGAAGTTGCCGCGCGTGCGCACCTGCAAAGGCAGTGCTGGGCTACCGTCGGACAATCGAAGCTCGGCGGGGCGCTCCTCCGCTCCATCTTTACGATCGTCGCGCACTTGTTTCCACGGAGCGTGCAGCGAGAACTCGAGGAGATCGTGCGCAGCAAAGAGCGCAGAAGTGACGACCGGCGCTGGGCTATCCGGCGCCGCGAGTTCCTGAGCGAATAGAACGCTTGCCGATACCGCAGTGGCCAGCGCTGCGATAAAGCACGGTCGAATGACGGTTCGCTTTGAGAGCACGGTCGGGGTCCTCCGCAGATTTGTGCTAACATAGGTACCCAAATCGTAATACGGCAAAAGGCCCAGAGTCGGGCTCCTGGCGTTCCGTCCGCCGGAGTAAGTCATAAAAATTCTCCCACTTCTGCTCGCTTTGGGGTGGTCCACGTGCTCGGGCCTTCCGGCAATCGCACCGCTGCACCCAGCGGGACCTAAGACAGATGAATCGGCCGCAGGCCCTCCTCGGCTCCTTGTCTTCATCGTCGTGGATCAGCTCAGGGCCGATGTGCTCTACGGGTACGATGCGTTGTTCGAAGGAGGCTTGCGACGCTTGCTGGACGAGGGCCTGGGCTTCAGCGCAGCAACGCACAACCACGGCGTGACCGAGACTTCGCCGGGCCACGCCACCCTGTCGACCGGTACCCTGCCCTCTCGTCACGGTATGGTGTCGAATCAGTGGTACGAGCGCAGCGAGGGCGCCTGGATGCCGGTGCTCAACGTCGAGCACGAAGCGCATAGTCTCATCGGGGACTCCGTCATGGGCGGCGCGGCTCCCGAACGGTTGATGCGCACTGGGATTGCGGATTGGCTTCTTGAAGCCCAGCCCGATGCTCGAGTCGTTTCGCTAGCCGGCAAGTCGCGCTCGGCGGTGCTACTCGCCGGCCAGAGTCGTAGCGACGTGTATTGGTTCGACGAAAATGCGGGAGCCTTTACGTCCTCTACCTACTATCGCAAAAGGCTGCCCGGGTGGGTTCGCAACTACAATGAACGAAACGTCCCTGACTACCTCGCGGATACCGTTTGGGCGAGTCGCGTTCCAGCTGCGGCTGCTAGCCTCAGTCGCCCAGACACCGCGATAGGCGAGGGCGACGGCACCCACACATCGTTCCCCCACGTCGCCCAACTCGAGGGGTACGAGCGTCTGGGCGGATACTGGGTCGCCGACACGCCTTTACTTGATCGATCGGTCCTCGGTCTCGCACGGGAGGCCGTAAAAGAGAGAGCCCTCGGGTCCGATGACGTGCCCGACTACCTCGCTCTAGGGCTCTCGGCTGTCGATCGGGTGGGCCACGCTTATGGACCCCGCAGTCGCGAGCAGCTCGACAACCTTCTTCGGCTCGACCGAGAACTCGGCGAGTTCCTGTCCTTCCTGGACGAGGAGGTTGGTGTTGGCCAGTACGCCGTCGCACTCAGCGCCGACCACGGCGTCATGGATCTGCCGGAAGCCTCGGACGCGGGCGGACGCCTGACCGTCGACGATCGCCGTGTCTTGGAAGAGGTATTGGGTCGGGTCGTCAGAGCGGAATCTGCAAACGGAGACTTGGCCGTCGCGAAGAGCCTAGCTGCCGCAGCCGTCGACCTTCCTTGGATCGACGCAGCCTGGGCCGTCAATGACTTTGACCCGGCCAACGACTCCCTGGCTGTCCTTCAGGGCAACTCCATGTATCCGGGCCGACCCACCGGCGTCCTCGCCCGTTTCGGGGTTGCCTACCGACTCTCCCCAGGGACCCTGGATTGGAATTGGCCGTTGGGCACGCATCACGGGTCGCCCTACTATCACGACCGGCACGTGCCGTTGCTGTTCATCGGCCCCGACGTACCCAACGGAACGAGGGATCAACCCGTGGCGTCCGTCGACGTCGCGCCTACGCTTGCTGCGTGGCTGGGGGTCGAGCCGCCGGATGACCTCGACGGAGTGGCCCTCCAGATCACGAACCCCTAACTCGTTAGGGCCCTCATCTCTGCCGCGTCGATGCATTCGCCCGCTTCTTGACGTACGAGCTGCAGGAAGTCCCCTGAATACACGCCCTCGCGAAGGCGCACCAAGTACTGAAGGATCGAGATGCCGGCATTCCCAGGACTGATTTCGGCCAGCCGCCAGCGCGCCGCGTGCTGTTCGAGCGCTGCCTCGAGCCACTTCTGCGCCTCGCCTGGCTTTGCGCTATGGACGATTAGCAACGAATAGGATTTACGATCGACGTCGGGCACGTTCTCGGACGCAATGTGCTGCTCCAAGCGAGCGAGCTTTTCGGCAACCTCTCGTAGGTCGATTGGCGAAAGTGTTTGCAGCAGTCGCTTGTCTCCAATCCTAACCGCAGTTCGTGCGGAGCCAGGTCCGGCGAGAACGTCGCCGAGCTGTAGAGCTCCGGTCCGCGAACCTTGGTCCGCATAGATGTTTCCGAAGTCGGTGCTCCACAGCAAAATGTTGACTGCATTAAAGACAAACGAAACGCCGAGGGCCACACCGATCGCCTGCACGCCACATGCGAGCCCAACGCCGATCGCCAAGAAAACGTAGACGCCATCTTTGACATCCTTGAGCGTTGTTCGGAAGCGCACGCCGGCTACGATGCCGGCAAGACTGAACGCCAGCGGAAGACTATTCTGCACGATCAAAACAATCCCGGTGATTGTGATCGGCAGGATGATCAATGTGTGAACGATCGACTGGTTATAGTCGGCGCGTCGTTTGATCACGATGTACGACCAAGCCACCGGAATGATCGTGACTAGGACACCGCCAAGCGACAGGGCAATCACCCCGAATCCGGTTTGGCTGATCGCCGCCGACGCGCCGGTTTCGAATGCCGCCGTAAGCGAGCCATCGCCAGCGGCTGCGGGCAACCCGAACGAGCCTCGCATTTCGGGAAAACGTATCCAAATCAGCCACCCGGCAGCGAAGACCACGGCGTAGTACAACCCCAAGAGGATGATCGAGCGACGATCGCTCGCCTGGACTGGGGAGCGGGAGGCCTCGTCGCTCACAACGCTAGCTCGCGGCCGAACTCGTCGAGGAGAGCGTCGTCGAGCGCGTCGGCTTGGTGGGCGGTCCAGACGATGAGATCAACGAGTTCGCCTGCATCAAGATCTTCGATGGGTCGTCCCGCCTGCAGACATACGAGTCCATCCGCGCTTAGCCAGAAAGCCGCACGTCCGCACAGTGCACCATTGAGTTCCAGCAGCCTCCGAAAAAGTTCTTTCGGATCAGTTGCAGGAACGCGCATGATCTCGAGCGTTACTACAAGAAGTGGGAAGTCCGGGTCTTCGGGCGGTGCCACGACGGTAACGGTGCCCTGTGCCGAACCTCGGGTAAGCGTCCCGCGAAACCCGGCCTTTAGCTGACCGGACGCGAGGCGTTCGAGAAGGTCCTCGACCAAGGCCGTAAGTGAGCGTGCTTCGGGCAATTGGACTCCGTGCGCAGCGGGGGGCTTCACTGCTATGGAGGACCGCGCGACGGCCCTCAAGCAATCGTCTAACCGGAAACGATAGTAGCAGGCAGCCGCCACCACGCCATGTCTCTAGCTGACCGGCACCTCGACCAGACGCCCCCGCACTATCACCCACCTCACGCGGTCCAGCGCCCGAATATCGGCGAGGGGATTCCTGTCTATGACGATGACATCGGCGGATTTTCCGGGCTCCACCGTCCCCGTTTCTCGACCCAACCCAAGACTTTGAGCATTCGTCTTGGGGACGCTCCTGTCGATCGCCCGGGCCCGGAGGGCACCTCGACGTCGCGGCGGAGCCGACCCATGTGATAACCCGGACTCATCAGTTGACACAAACAAGCCCAGCGACCGACCTCACCTCAACGCCCCTTCCCTTCGCGGACATGCAAACCTGTGTGAAGGCGCACCTTGTATACGCGCCAGATCGTCGCCATGAGGACCAGCCCGACAAGCACAGTGATGGTGATCTGACTGTCGGCGGAGGCGCGACCCAACAAGGGATCGATCCGGTGCGAGAACACCCAACCGATCCCGAGCAAGAGCGTGGACCACATCATGGCTGCGACCGCATTCACTGGAAAGAAGACCGACGGGCTCATCTCGCCCAAGCCCGCCGCCGAGGCTGAAAGGTTACCCACACCGGGAATGAACTTCGCGAGCACAAGGAATACGGGGCCCCGTTTTACCAGTTTTCGCTGGACATCGGTCACACAGACGCGAGGATTCGAGGCGAGGCCGCACGCCACGTCGATCACTTGGGATGCGTTGCTGTGAGCACGACGAAACCAAAGGCTATCGGCCAGCCAAACACCGGCGGATGCGGTGAGCATCACAGCGATGAACGAGTACCCTTGGGTGGCGGCCAAAGAACCGGCCGCGATCATGAAGGGAACGCCGGCCACTGGGAAGCCCACAAACTCCCCGAAGCCAACAAGGAAGACGAGTCCGAGCCCCCAATTGTCGAAAAAGAGGTGCAGGTCCGTCACAGCTGCGCGCACTCTGCTAAGAAGTCCATCGTTTTGTCTAGAGTCTTGGGTCGTTCGCTTCTTAGAAGCGCGAGGAGCGAATCCACACGTCGGCACGCTCCCACGAGCGGTCGAAGTCCGCCCGGGCCTGATCGGCCTCGGAGTCGCGCCCCTGACCGCGAAGCGCCTTCTCGAGCCCGAACAACGACCATCCGTTCAGGGGGTGGTCATCGAGCGCGGTCCTATAGACCCCCTCTGCCGCCGCGTATCGCCCTGTCTCGAGCAGGACCGCTCCGAGCCAGTCCCGCGATGAGAAATTGAGCGGCTCGGGTTCGTCGTAGCGGAGCCCGTCTTCGATCTCCACTGCACGCTCCAGGATCGCGATCGCGTCCTCGCCACGCCCGTCCATGGAGGCCATTTCCCCTTCGAGAATCCCGCTGACTACCCCGAGGAGTTGTTCCGAGGAGTGCCCTCTGAACTGCTCCTCTGGGCTGTCGACCATGATCTCACGGACCCGAGCCAAAGAGGCCTCGGCGGCGGATCGATCACCTAACTTCAGATTCGCGTAGCCCCGCGCGAACTCCCAAAGGCCCTTAAACACGGGCTGGTCTGGCTCGTCGTTTACGTCGAGCACTTCGTCGAAGCGGCCGAAGCGGAGGAGCACCAACGAGATGTAGAACTGGCCACCATCGACGATCTTCTTGTAGTCCCGGGCGGCTTGTGTGCTGATGCCACCCTGTCCGGCGTTCGATCCAGCGAACAGGAGCATGTGCACGTTGTGCGACGGGTAGATGGCGAACCCTTCGCCGTACTCCGCCTTTTGATCGGAATGCCACGCCTGCGTGTTGCCGCGGACGGCGTCGTCCCACCGGCCGATGCGGTTGTAGGTATGGGAAGGCATGTGGTTGATGTGACTGGCTCCAGGAATTGCGTCCCCGAGGTACTCAGCGCACCCCTCAGCCT
This sequence comes from Phascolosoma agassizii, assembly GCA_035593235.1. Lineage (NCBI taxonomy): Eukaryota > Metazoa > Annelida > Sipuncula > Phascolosomatiformes > Phascolosomatidae > Phascolosoma > Phascolosoma agassizii. The sequence continues at coordinate 9,514 of JAVJHY011989392.1, forward strand.
TTCCGGGCATCGACGTCGGTTCGGTTGAGTGGATGTAGAGATGGCAAGCCCCTGGGTGCTCGATGTTCAGGGCGAGCACACCCTCGAGGACCGCGTGGATGTGTTGCACTGACGGTTTGTCGATCGGCCAGTTCCCGCGGCGCGGCTCGAGCAGCATCAACGCCTCGCCGTAGAGCGTGCCAACCTCTTCGTCATTCGGGAATGCCTCCCACACGTCGCGCAGCGCTTCCGCGTACCTCTCGTCCAAGGAGCGTCGCCGGTCCTGGTTGTGGACCGCCTCGTATCGGGTAGCCATGGCTTCGATCAGTGCCTTCTCGACCGGCCAGGCGTTCTCTCGCAACTCCATGGCTTTCGTGATCGCCGCGTGCGCTGGGGGAGCATCGTCCTCACCCATGGGTCCGTTCAGGTAAGGGCCCCACGCCCAGGCTTCGCCGAAATAACACATTGCGCAGGCTGGGTCGTGCTTTTGGGCCACCTGAAAGGCCTTCACCGCGTCTTCCGGAGTGAAGGCGAAGAGTAGCTGGACACCCTGCTTGAAGTACGCCTGCGCCATCTCGGACTGAGTGCTGATGGGGCGGTTGTGCGGCCCCAGCGTGGAAGCGGAGTAGAGTGGCATATCCTCATGACTCTCTTCTGCTTCTTCGCCCGTCATCCCCGTGTCCAATACCGGAGTCGGCGTGCGCGTGGGCTGGCTCGAGGTGAGTCGAGGCGAGTCCGTGCGTGCTCCAGACGGTGGAGTCGCGTCGGGCGCCGGACTTGGCGCGCGAGCGGCTTCTGTGTCCGGCCCCCCCGGAGTTTCCGGAACGGGCGCTGTTACGCAGGCACTAACCCCAAGCGCCATAACCAGTACCCCACCGCAACTTCCGACTCTTCCTCGCATTTACGTCTCCATCTGCCGAACATCGCCGCTTCCCAGAGAAAGGTGTTGAAGAGGCGAGAAACGCGCCACCCGCTGGCCCGGTTGTCTGTCCGGCTCCCGTCATCGACGTTGCACGATGATCGTACGTCTTCCGCAGGAGATCTCATGCGCCACACCCGTGTTGCATCCCGTCGACGGTGCCCGGCTCCGCTGTTGAGTCTTTTGGCGCTGGCATCGTCGCTACTTGGACTCACGACCCCCGTCGCGGGTCTGCAGGCCCAGACCGTGGACCCCACGATCCGATCCGGAGTGAATGCGCTTGCTGAACGCGCCGCGATTCGTGACGCGTTTGCACAGGTGGAGGCGCTAGACGCCAAAGCCGTCGAAGACCTGATCACTCTGACTCAGATCCCTGCACCTCCGTTCATGGAGGATGTCCGCGCCGCCGAATATGCGCGCTGGCTTGAGGCCGCTGGAGCCGATTCCGTCTGGATCGACGAGGAAGGCAACGTCCTCGCGCTCCGTCGCGGTCGAGTCGGCGATCGCACCATCGCCTTGGGTGGCCATTTGGACACGGTGTTCCCCGAGGGAACCGACGTGACGGTCCACCAACGTGGCGACACGCTCTTCGCTCCGGGCATTGGGGATGATACACGGGGTCTCATTGTGGTTCTCACCGTCCTACGGGCGATGGAGCAGGCGAATGTCGAGACGGACGACAACCTGCTTTTTGTAGGCGTTGTTGGCGAAGAAGGCCTGGGTGACCTGAGAGGGATGAAGCATCTCTTCAGGGAGGGGGCTGACCCGATCGATGCCTGGATCGAGGTGGACGGCGGCGGACTCGACCGCCTAGTGAACAAGGGCCTGGGCTCGTACCGCTACCGGATCACGTTCGAAGGCCCGGGCGGTCACTCGTGGGGTGCGTTCGGGCTCGCGAACCCCACGCACGCCATGGCCCGTGCGGTGCGCTATTTCCAAGATACGGCCGACACGCTTACACGTTCGGGACCGAAGACGAGTTACAACGTGGGGCGGATTGGGGGCGGTACGTCGGTTAACTCCATCCCGTTCGAGTCATGGATGGAGATCGACATGCGCTCCCTAAGTCCGGCGAGCTTGGACCGGATCGATGCGGCGCTGAAGGCGGCGGTTGCCAGAGCACTCGACGAAGAGAACGCTCTACGCCGTGAGGGTGAGCAACTCACCGTCGACGTTGACCAGATCGGCAACCGGCCCTCTGGTGAGCTCCCGGACGATCTGCCTTTGATTCAACGGGCCATCGCGGCCACGACCGTGATGGGTTCGCCTTCTACGCTGAGTCGTTCGTCTACAGACTCCAACATCCCGATTTCCCTCGGTATCCCTGCGGTGACGATTGGGCGCGGTGGCGAGGGGGCCCACGGACACGCGCCAAACGAGTGGTGGATCAACCGCGACGGGCATCTGGCGATTCAACGAGCTTTGTTGTTGGTGGTTGCTGAGGCGGGGCTCGCCCGGCCGGTGAGTTAGGCCAAACGTGAACGAAACATTGTCATCCGTCCGACGGATCCCCGCCGAGCAGGCTCACCTGTTACGGCATCAGATCCTCCGCCCTCATCAACCGCTCGAGATGTCGTATTATCCGCTTGATGACGAGCCGACAACGCTGCACGTCGGTGCGTTCGCGAACGGAAATCTCGTGGGCGTCGCATCGGTCTTCAACGATGCTCCAGGCGACTCGCTGACCGAGGTCGCGTGGCGGATACGCGGCATGGCCACGGTTGAGAGCGTACGAGGCGATGGGTACGGTGCCGCGCTATTGGCTGCCCTAGTGCTCTACGCGTCTGGAGCCGGGGGCGACGAAATCTGGTGCAACGCTCGGACGGAAGCCGCGGGCTTTTACGCGAAGCACGAATTTGTGGCGCGCGGTGAGGAGTACGAACTTCCGGGTCTCGGCCCGCACCTGCGCATGTTTAGAACCCTCAACACCGAATCCGATGAGCCGTAACGCCCTTACCAGCCCTACTTCTGCCACCGTCGGCCCTTACTCCCACGCGATCGACAACGGCGATTACGTATTCTGCTCTGGGCAGACTCCAATCGACCCAGCGACAGGCGTGTTGCGGACGGGATCCGTCGAAGAGCAGACGCACCAGTGTTTCGACAACCTTTTTGCCGTGCTGGAACAGGGCGAATTGGACGCCGAGGCCGTGGTTAAGGTGAATGTCTACCTGACCGACATGAACGACTTCGCCGAGATGAACGCAGCCTACGCCGAGCGCTTCGCATCCCCCTTCCCGGCGCGTACTACGATCGGAGTCGCAGCCTTGCCGATGGACGCGCGCGTCGAAATCGAACTGGTGGCGAAACGGAAGTAGCGCGGGTTGAGGCTACGCCCAAAGCCCTTCCTCTTCGACGAAGCGCGCGAAGCCTTCGTTGTCGACACACGCCTGGGCGATGAGCGCGACGCCACGCTTGATTTCGTCCAGACTGTTTGCGGTCGAGAGCCGAAGGAAATGTTGGCCCTCGGACCCGAGCTTGCCGAACGACGCTCGGTCCATCGTGGCAACGCCGTACCGGTAGAGCAGAAACATCTGCAACATCCCGGCGGGCGTCGTCTTTGCGCGGGAGGCTTCCGGAAGGGCGTTGTAGGCGTCGATTACCTGGAGTGATTGCACCACTCCCGCCACGTTCGGAAAGACGTAGAACGCGCCCTTTGGATTCTGGCAGCGGATACCCTCGATCGCATTAAGCGCCGGGACGACCCAGTTACGGCGCTCTTCGAAGGCGCTCACCATCCCCGCCACCACGCGATCCGTCTCGGGATCCTCGTACGCCGCGCGCCCACCTTCCTGAAGGAAGGGCGGTACGCACGAAATGGTGTTGATGTTGAGCTGCTTGAAGATCGCCGCCTCCTCCTCAGTCGGGAGCACGGCCCACCCCAGTCGCCACCCGGTCATTGCGAAGCCTTTGGACAACCCGCTCGCGATGACGGTGCGCTCTTCCATCCCTTCGTATGAAGCGATACTGCGATGCTCCGCACCGTCGAAGAGAATGTGTTCGTAGATCTCGTCCGAATAGACCCGGACATCCGGGCGACAACGCTCTCGGATCACTTGAGCAATCCCCGCCATCTCATCCGCCGACAACACGCCCCCGGTGGGGTTCGAGGGTGAACACAGGATGACGAGCTTGGTGCGCTCGGTTAGGTGCTCAGCCAGGTAGTCGGCTGTGAAGGCGAAGCCCTCTTCTTCCGAAAGTTGCAGCGGAACCGGCTTCGCACCCAGGTAGGTGACCCACGACTCGTAAATCGGGAATCCCGGACTGGGATACACAACCTCGTCGTCCGGGTCAACGTACGTCTGGAAGGTGTACCCGATCGGAGGCTTTCCCCCTGGCGTGACGACAACCCGATTCGGGTTGATGTCGAGGCCACGGGTGGTCCCGACGTGCTTGGCGATGGCCTGCCGAAAACCCGCCAATCCTGCGGGGTCGCAATACCCCGAATTACCCGCCTCCAGCTGCTCGATCGCGACTCGGTTGATGTGGGGAGCACTACGGAAGTCTGGTGCGCCCAAGTTGAATCGGATGACGTCCATGCCGCGGTCGACACAGCGCTGGATGTCCTCGCCCAGCTTGAAGGCGTTCTCAGTACCGAGGTCGGCTTGGCGTCGAGCGAGCAGTGCCATGCGAAGTCCTTTGAATAGTCCCGTGCCGCCGCGCCGGATGCGGCAGTCGGGGCAAGCTCGCCTCCGCTTCGACCCTCGGCAACGCCGCTGGGAGCGGACTCTCCTTGCAGTTGTGCTCTTCACACCGGCACCTTGGTGCGCCCGAGTACCCAAGAGAAATACTCGGATTCTTAGCAGAGGAAGGTTATGACGCGGACACATCGGCGCTTTGTGGGAATTGTCTTGGCGATCCTGGTTGGTGTGGCGGTGGTTCCCCGGGTCGCTGCCCAAGACGCGCTTCCCACGGTCGTGGTACTCGCCACCGGCGGCACGATCGCCAGCCAGTACGACCCAGTGACCGGCGCACTCAAACCAGCGCTAACCGGCGAGGAAATCGTCGCCGCTGTGCCGGGCCTCGGCGACGTCGCTCAAGTAGTCGTCGAGCAAATAGCGAACGTTGGCAGCAAAGACATGACGCCGGCGATCTGGCTGACTCTAGCGGCCCGAGCGAACGAGCTGTTGCTACAGTCTCATGTAGCGGGCGTGGTGATCACCCACGGCACCGACACGCTCGAGGAAACGGCGTACTTCATGGACCTCACCGTCACGAGCAACAAGCCCGTGATCGTCGTTGGCGCCCAGCGAGCCCCTACCTACTTCGACACCGACGGTCCCCGCAACTTGTTGAATGCCGTACGCGTTGCCGTGTCCGAAGAGGCGGTCGGGATGGGGGCGATGGTCGTCATGAACGGGCAGATCAACGCGGCCCGCGAAGTCACGAAAACCAACCTGCTTAACCCCGAGACGTTCCAGAGTATAGAGGCCGGGATCATCGGCGTCGCGGACATCGACGCTGTGCGTTTCTACCGGAGTCCAACCCGACGGCAGACCATTCCGCTCCCCTCAGATGTGACACTGCCACGGATCGAGATCGTGATGCAGTATGCGGGATCGGACGACCGCATCATCCGCATGTTACTCGCCGACGGGGTGGAAGGACTCGTCATCGCGGGCGTTGGCCTTGGACACATGAGTTCAAAATCTCAGGCGGCCGTCGAGGAGGCACGAGCGCGCGGCATTCCCGTAGTGCTCGGGAGTCGTGTGCCCACCGGGCGCGTCGTTCCGCTCTACGCCGCCGACGTTGAGCTCGTAGCGTTGGGCTGCATTCTTCCCGACAACCTCACCCCACAGAAAGCTCGCGTGCTACTCATGCTCGCGATGGCCACGGCGCCAGAAGGCGCCGACCTACAGGAGTACTTTAGCCGATGAAGCGTTTCGCATGGATCGTTGTGATCGCCACACTAGTTGTACCGACTCAAAGCGTCGGTGGCCAAGAAGGAGCGAATCCGGAGACGGTGTTGGTCCAAGCTGCTCGAATCATCGACGGCACCGGTGCGGTGCTGACACCGGGCCAAGTCCTCATCGAAGACGATCGCATCGTCGCCGTGGGCAGTGATCTCAGTGTGCCTCGTGGTGCCAAGGTCATCGACCTAGGGGATGCCACGCTCCTTCCCGGCATGGTCGACCTACACACCCACCTCACCGACGCGATTGGCGCGCATTGGGAGGAGGTGCTGATTACCACCACCCCCGCCCAGGCGGTACTCCACGGGGCTCGCAACGCGCTCACCACGCTCCGGTCGGGCTTCACGACGGTTAGGGATATGGGCCCGACATGGCCCTACACCGACATCGACCTCCGTGACGCGATTAACGACGGCGTGGTACCCGGCCCCCGCATGCAGGTCGCGGGCAACTACGTGTCAGCTACGGGGGGGGCCGGAGACGCGCGCCAGTTTTCGATCTACGTGGACGTACCCATTGTGCAGAACCTCGCCGACGGCGTCGACGAAGTACGTAGAGTTGTACGAACCAATCTGAAATACGGCGCGGATTTCACGAAAATCTTGGCGACGGGTGCTGTGCTTTCGCAGGGCATCCCACCGGGAGCCCAACAGTACTCGGACGAAGAGTTGCGGGTGGCCGTTGTCGAAACAGGTCGCTGGGACCGGTTCGTGGCATCACACGCCCACGGCTCCGAGGGGATTAACGCTGCGATTCGCGCCGGAGTTCGTACCGTCGATCACGGTTCGATGATGGACGAAGAAGGGTTGCAAATGCTCCTCGATAGTGACTTCACGTATTACGTCCCCACCCTTTACGTGGGTGTGATCGTACCCCGCGATGGAGCCGCTTTGGGAGTCCCCGAGGCCCAGATCCAACGTTCAACCGACATGATGAAGTTCAGGAACTCGACCTTTCGGCGTGCAATGGAAGCGGGCCTAACGGTTGGGTTCGGTACGGACGCAGGGGTCTTTGAGCACGGCCATAACGCCAGGGAGTTCCAGGTCCGGATCGAAAACGGGCAGTCTGAAATGGACGCGATCGTGTCCGCTACGACCGTGTCAGCGATGATCATGGGATGGGAGGATCAGGTCGGCTCAGTCGCACAGGGCAGGTTCGCTGACCTGATCGCAGTCGCCGGCAATCCCTTGGACGACATTACGGAGCTGGAACGTGTAGTCTGGGTCATGAAGGGCGGCCGGGTTGTCCCGATGTCGGACCATGCTCCGTGACGGACGATTTGCTGAACACGAGCGAATCGCTTCAAACAAGTGGCCCTCTTCATGCTGACGACCCGCTAGAGGCGGGCGGTGTTGGCGACTGGGACAGCGAGGTCTGGTGTCCCCACTGCGGAGAGCCCGGGACGTTATTGATCGACCCACTCGGGGGCGGACACCAGCAGTTTGTGCAGGACTGTGAGGTGTGCTGCCGTCCGTGGGCTGTGACCGTTCGGCTTGACGGCGAGGGCGGAGCCGCGGTCGATGTGAAGCAAGAAGACGCGTAACTCGTAGGGTCTATACGGCTATCGCGCCGGCCGAAAAACCAAGGGACGGATTCGTGGACGCACTGCTTGAGATGTTCTCCTTTCAGGGTAGGGCTAACCGCGCCTGGTACATCCTGCACACGGTGCTCGACGACGCCATCATCCTGGCAACCGTGCTTGCGATGATCGTGATGGGTTTCGTTGTGGGTATCCCGATCCTCATCCTGCCTCTGGCCGGCGTGCTCATTGGCGGAGCGGTCGCTGCAACGGCCGTATCGGTCAAGCGGCTCCATGACCTGGGTATGTCGGGGTGGCACGTGCTCGGCATGGCCGTCCCGTTCTACAACGTGTATCTCGGATTCAAGATGCTTTTGGTTCGAGGGACGCTGGGTCCGAACCGGTATGGACCCGATCCGCTGATGCCCAATCGGCTTATTGAAGACGGGAACTACGAATACTACGAGGTAGGGCCCTAGCGGCGCGGGCTGCGATCGCGTCGCCGCTTGTCTCAGCCGTCGGTGGCACGAACGGCTCGACTTCCGCACATCAAGGAGGCCCTGTGAATCCCTTGTGTGTTGCACTTCGAATTTGAAGTCAAGTGGCACGACCCCGCTGTCACAGCCTTACGTCCGCGTCAGTTCCGGCGTAACGAAGCTCCACACTTTTCGAACATCTTTACTCTTCCAAGCGACGTCCGACCTTCCGATCTTGTGGGCATGATACGATCCAGCTGGGGCCGTTGGCTCCCTGTCCTGTTCTTGCTCCTCTCGCTGGGTGTTGCCGGAGTCGGCGCGCTCGAAGCAGTGCGTGCACACCGGACATCGACGAAAACCGCGGAGCTCGTGTTGCAAGATTACGGCGCCTTCGCGGCTTGGAGCTATCAACAGCGTGTTGAAGAGATGGTGGCGGGGTCGATTATCCCGAGTCTCGCGATCGCAAGACAAACCAGGATCTTCGAAGCGGGTCTAGCCACCGAAGCATGCTTGGGTCAGATCCTGGTCGAGCACCCCGTGGACGAGGACTGCGGATGCGCACCGCCTGTCACGGGTGGGTATTCGTTCTTTATCCCATTTCAGGCCGCCCTCGCAGAGGGCGATTCCCGTCTCGTCGCCCGCGGCACGATGTGGGCAGGGAGCAAGCCGGCCCCGGAACTGCGCTCCGAGTTGGCTGACCGTGTACGGCTGCATGGCCGTACCGAGTACGAGGAGGGTCGCGCCTTCGCGATTATGCACGTGCCCGAAACGATGACGACACCCGCTGCGACCGTCGCGTATACACTCCTCAACAGAGCGGTGACAGGAAGCACAACGAGGGACACAATCGCGTACGGTATGGAGGTAGATCCCGATCGGTTTGCCCAGCTCTTCCAGGTCGCTCTGACCAAGAAAATCCTGCCCCCTAGCCTGACCGGTTCGCGTCCCAACGAAGCGGTCATGGCCGTCGAGGTCTTGGACCCGAGAGGGCGTGTCCTCTATTCGTCGAGCCCTCAACTCAACGCGCGACTGGCGGCCGAAACGTCCCTCCGGAGCGGTTTGGGGGGAGGCACCATACGCGCCTCGGTACTCCCCTCCGTTGCGAACGAGCTGATCATCGGTGGCCTGCCGAGCAATCGGATCCCTCTTTTGCTGCTGCTCTTTGGTACCGCAATCACTCTGGCTGTGCTGGCAGTCGCGCAGGCCCGGCGCGAAGACCGACTCGCTGCGTTGCGCCAGGACTTTGTGGCGAGTGTGTCACACGAGCTTCGCACTCCGTTGGCTCAGGTCCGTTTGTTCACCGAAACGTTGCTACTTGGCCGGGTGCAGACCGAGGAGCAACGGGACTGGGCGCTCGGGAACATCGAGCGTGAGACGCACCGCTTGGCCAACCTCGTCGAGAACATTCTTCACTTTTCGCGGTCTGAACGAGGCGTCGTTTCGGGTGAACAACAACAGGGCGATCTTTCCGCCGCCGTTCTCGGGGCCGTCGACTCTTTCCAACTCCTAGTCCCAGACGGGCGCGCTACCCTTGTTGCCGAAGTTCCGACTGGCCTCCAAGCCGAGTTCCACGCGGACTCGGTGCGCCAGGTTGTGCTTAACCTTTTGGACAACGCCGTACGCTACGGTCCCGCGGGCCAGACCGTCCGAGTCACCGCCGAACGTATGGGCGACGCGATCCAGATCGCCGTCGGTGATCAGGGCCCGGGCGTCCCTCGATCCGAACGACATTCGATCTTCGAGCCCTTCCGACGCGGCTCGGGCGATGTGGGTTCGGTTGCCGTGGGCAGCGGCATCGGGCTGGCCGTCGTAAAGGAAATCGTGGTTGCGCACGGGGGCCACATTCGTGTGGAGGACGCTTCCGAGGGAGGCGCCCGTTTCGTCTTCACGCTCTGCGCCCCTCGGACCGCCCATGTCTCCTCGTTTTCCGATGCGGGCCACTCAGGCGACGGCGACCGTTCCGAGGTGGCGTGACCGCGCGCATCCTGCTCGTTGAGGACAACGAGGAGCTAGCGGCGGGCATCCGGCACAACCTTGAGCTCGAGGGCTTTCACGTTTCCTGGGCTGCGGACGGCCCCGCCGGCCTCGCCGAGGCTTTGTCGGAGCCACCGGATCTGTTGATCTTGGACGTGATGCTCCCGGGACTCGACGGTTTCCAGGTCTTGAAGGCACTCCGTGCGAAGGGGTTCAAGAAGCCCGTGCTCGTTCTCACGGCGCGGGGAGAAGAAGCCGACAAGGTTCGGGGGTTCCGCCTCGACGCGGACCAATACGTGACGAAACCGTTTGGTCTACTGGAATTCCTCGAGCGGGTACGATCCTTACTCCGGCGAGACGAGGAGAGCGATCTAGAGATTGGGTCGACATACGCCTTCGGAGACGTGTTGATCGACACAAGAGGGCGTTCGATCCGGCGGGGCGACTCCGAGATCGCAATCACGCCCAGAGCGTTTGACCTACTCGTGACCCTGGTCAAGAGTGAAGGCCAGGTGCTTTCTCGACACGAGTTGCTCCGGCGGGTTTGGGGTCACCGAGCCGAAATCGTGACTCGCACCGTCGACTCTCACATTTCTGAACTACGCCAAAAGCTCGAACTGGACCCTTCGTCGCCACGACACATCCACACCGTCTGGAAGATTGGGTATCGATTCGATCCCTGAGGACCACGGATTTTTCTCCACACATCCATAACACTTCCGCCACGCTTCTGGGGCACTTCGCCTACGAGTCGTCCACCCTCTCGAACCAGCTCTCCGCGAGCGTTGATCTGAACCCAAAGATCACGCGCGGGAGGACACATGGAGCGGCGGGGACAGTGGCACAGGAGCTTGGCTGTGGTGGGTTATGTGGCCTGGGTCGCTCTCGCGACGGCGCCAGCATTGGCCGGGCAACAAAGCGTGAGCGAGAAAGCGCCGACTGGGGCGACTCGGCAATCGTCTACAGTCTCGTTCGATGAGGGGCTCCGGATAGGTTGGGTGCCGGCCGACGCCGAAGGCGGACAACGCACCAACGTTCAGTTGAGGCTGGACGGCGCACTGACGGAGAGCCCCTGGCTCGTTGCACAGGCCGCCACTGACTTCATACAGCAAAGCCCGGATGAGGGGCGACCTGCCTCTGAGCGGACAGAAGTACGGATGATCGTGGACGGCGAGGCTTTGTACGTGGGAGCTCATCTCTTTGATGATAGCCCTGAGGAAATCGAAGCCCGTCTCACCAGGCGCGACGCCCCGATTCACTCCGATTGGTTCTACGTCTACTTGGATTCGTACAACGACGAACGGACCGCCTTTGCATTCGGAGTTAATGCGGCTGGAGTTCAGCGGGATCTTCGGGTTACCGACGAGCGACGAGAGGATGGGACCTGGGACGCCGTGTGGGGATCGCGCGTACGAATCGTCCCGTCGGGGTGGATTGTGGAGATGCGCATTCCGCTCTCGCAACTCCGCTTCACGGCAGGTGCAGAGGCCGGAGAATGGGGGGTCAACTTCCTGAGGAGGATCGCCCGCCGAAACGAGGTGGCCCACTGGGCTCCGGTACCGCAGGGCTCTGATCGCTTTGTATCGCTCTTTGCTTCGCTTCGCGGCCTTGAAAACCTCGCGCCACGTCGGGGAGTTGAGGTAGTCCCGTACACGGTCGCACGCCTTACCCGCGCTCCAGGCGCGGTGGACGATCCCTTCTTCCGAGAGAATGACACGTTCGGGTCAATCGGCGCGGACATTCGGATGGGTATTGGGAACTCGTTGACCCTCTCGGCCACGCTCAACCCCGACTTTGGACAGGTGGAAGCAGACCCAGCAACGGTTAACCTGTCCGGCTTCGAGACCTTCCAGCAGGAGCGCCGCCCCTTCTTCGTGGAGGGGGCCGACATCTTCAATCTGGAGCTCCCACCTTGGCCTCCGTTTTTCTATTCCCGACGGGTGGGTCGAAGCCCCCAGGGTCCTACTCCGACTCAAGCCGCATACCAAGATCGGCCGCGGGCAAGCACCATCCTCGGCGCACTGAAGGTCTCGGGCAAAACAGACAACGGGTGGTCCATTGGTTTGATGGACGCGGTGACGGGTTCAGAAAGCGTGCGGTTCGTCGACGACGTGGGGACCGACGGATCCGCGATCGTCGAACCTCGGAGCAACTATTCCGTGGCTCGCCTCAGCCGCTCGTTTCGAGATGGACAGAGCAACGTTGGCAGCATTTTCACAGGGATGCACAGAAGTCTCGAAGGAACGTCTTTGGACTTCCTCCATGACGCCGCCTACGGCTTCGGTTTGGACGGTTACCACCGGTTTCGGGACGGCGCCTATGTTGCGCAGGCCAGCGTCCTGGCGAGCCACGTACGCGGCTCTGAGCGTGCACTCGTGAGGACGCAACGCAGCGCCGGACACTACTTCCAACGCAGTGGTGTGGATCATTTCGGTTTGGATTCCACGCGAACAACGTTGAGCGGACTGAGCGCGACGGCGCGTATACAGCGTGTAGCGGGCTCATGGCGTGGCGGAGTGTTCACCCAGGTGAGTTCACCCGGATACGAGATTGCGGATTTCGGCTTCAACCCTTCGTTGGATCATCGCAACGTGAGCGCCTGGCTGCGCTACGAAGATTTCACGCCCGGAAAGTTGTTTCGGAGCTGGAACCTCGGCAGCTTCGTGCAGTCAGTGAGTACCGGCGGCGGCGAAAGGAAGGAGCTGACGAACGATCTCGGCTTCTCGTTCCAACTGCTCAATTACTGGCGCGGCGGGATATGGGCGATGCGACATCGGCCGGCCTGGGACGTTTCTTCGTTACGTGGCGGTCCGGCGTTACGGCGACCTGCCCGATGGATGGGTTCATTCGATCTGGGCACCGACGATCGGAAATCGGTTTCGGGTAACGCATTTGTCTTCTGGCAGACGGAAGACGAGACGGACGGAAATCAGGTCAACTTCTCGGGTCGAGTCACGCTTAGACCGTCTGATCGATTCGATGTTCGGCTCGGGCCTTCCGTGTCCCTCGCACATTCGGCGTGGCAGTTCGTGGGGCAACGCACGGTGGACACGGAGGTCCTGCAGCTGGTGGGCGGGTTGGATCGACGGACGTACAGCGTGGAGAGCCGCTTCAATCTGACTTTCTCTCCAGCCCTCTCGCTCCAGCTTTACGCGCGCCCGTTCTTGGCTTCAGGAAGCTACGACAGCTTTCGCGAAGTGGTGGATCCGGTGGCAAGATCGTTCGATGCTCGCTTCCGTACGTACACACCGCTGCGGGTGAGCGTCGTTGATGGGAGCGTGGCTGTCGACCGGGACGGCGACGGCCAGGCGGAGTTGTCCTTCCGCGACCCGTCTTTCAACATCGGGTCGGTGCAGATGAATTCTGTGTTGCGCTGGGAGTACCGCCCTGGCTCGACGGTATTCGTTGTGTGGACACATGACCGCAATACGTTCGCGGATCCCAACCCCGACCTCGCTAGGGACCTTCGTCTATTATGGGACACGCCGGCCCGCAACGTTTTCATGATCAAGGTCAGCTATTGGCTCGGACGGTGATGCGTCGTCCGTACGCTGGCGACCGCTAGAACCCTCCGCGCGACACTACTACGTTCGGCCCGCGCCGATGAACACCGCTCTGGCGCGCCGGGCGCGGGTCTCGGCTTGTTTGCCCTCTCGCACGTGCTCAGACAATTGACGCCGCCGACTGGGAGTGAGCGCGTGCCATTTCGATGAGGCGCGGAGGTCGGACGCTAGAAGCGTAACGATTTCGTCGGGAAGAGCTGAATCCGCTGGGCGCATTTCAACGTCGACGATGGCTCCGGTCTTGAGGTTCGCCGAGCGGCACTGCGCCTCGGTAAGGTCGATGAACCAACAATCCCGCCCGGTGCCCCAGTGCTTGAGGCTCCGCCTGCCGAGCCTAGCCCCATTTACCGTGACGTCGACCACAGTCGTGCCTTCGAGTCGCCAAGAGGCGACCTCGGTGGAAGGGACGATAACGAACCGAGGCAGACTAGGATCTTTGCGCTCGATGACGGACTCGAATCGCGCCGGATCGCGACCGGGGTCCTGTTGGAGTTCAGTCACATGCTACTCTTTTCGTCTCAATCTCGGGCTCAGCCTAACAGATCCGCATTGAAGCTGCGCAGGCAAACAACACATGTGCAAGCGGTGAAGGCCGATTGCACTCCCCCAAAACGCCTGTGACTGCTTCAAATGCTTGCTAGGCGTCGCCGCCGGAGGTGTCCGGACCAGAGCGCTTCGCGCGTCGTTCTCTCCACTGCTTCCAGAACTCCCGCTCGATACGGGTCGCGTGGAGATCGGCGACAATCTCCTGGTACGTCCTTCCGCGTATGACTTTGCGGCGGGTCCGGTATTGGTTGTCGAAATGGTGCCCAAGTTCGTGAGCGAAGACCGAGTGAAGGAACCACAGTCCCATCACGCCCTCGTTCTCCCAGGTTACATTGAAGCCGGCCGAGGTCGCCACCACCTCCGCATGGAAGACGGGGAGGCTGAAGCGTAGCCACTCAGCCAAATGCGGAAGGGCCCACACAGTGGGGAGTGAGTAGAGGACGACCATCTTCTCGTCTCGCGCGTAGTACCCGAACGGCTGACCGACCGCATCCTTCCTGGCGCGGAGTTCGATCCGTGTCAGACCGTGCCAGTACTTCCCGGCGACGTGAGGTAGGATCCCTCGGAGCGCAGGCTTGGCAAGAGGATGGACGTCGCCGGGGAAAGGTCGGCGCTCGACAACGCGCGGTAGGTGGGGGTCACCCGCGTCCGTCTTCGGTTGACGTCGCTTGGCCACTCGATCTGGGGGATCGGTACGATAGCTGTCGGTCATGCCATACCCGGTCAGTTAGAGAACCGTGAAAGACGCTTAACGGTTCTGCATTTATGCTGCGCAGGCAACGTAACAAGATGCAAGCGGCGCAGCCGATTGCATTCCCCTAAAACGCCTGTGTCAGCTTCAAACTTGATGCTAGGCGGCACTTCCGACACCGTCGATCGACAGGAATCTGAAAGCCTAGAGCCGAGGGTCGACCGGCTCACTCTCAAGTGCCAGCACCCCGAAGACGCACTCGTGCACGCGACGCAGAGGTTCTCGTTCGACAAACCGTCGAAGGGCCTCGACTCCTAGTGCGAACTCCCTCATCGCGAGGGATCTCTTGCGGCCCAAGCCCCGCTTTCTCAAGCGCGACAGGTGTTCGGCAGCCAGATAGTCTGGACCATAGATGATGCGCAGATACTCCGGCCCGCGACACTTGATCGCTGGCTGAACGGGACCTCTCCGTCCTCGCGCAATGAAGGTTGCTGGCTTGACTACCATGCCCTCGGCACCGGAGCCAGTGATGTCGAGCCACCACTGAGTAGCGGACTGCACGCTCGTTGGTTCGTGGAGTGAAACGACCCGACTCTCGGTAACGCTCAGGATCGTAGGGTCAGCCTTCGCTAGATCTCGGAAACTCTCCAAATGCCATGCGTTGTTCTTATCAACATGCGAGTGTCCCTCACTGGCAAGGAGATGGAATGGCGCGATCGACAAGTCGTCGATGGATTCGAAGGGCCAGCAGTACTGACGGTAAGCCGCAACAAATGACTCGGCGGACGACAGGCGCCGTTGGTGTACCTCCAGCAGCTCCTCGGTCTCAACGCCCCGTTCGCGCGCAGTGTCGAGTGCCAAGATGGCCTCGGGAAGGCTCGATGTGGCCGCCGCGCCGACAGAGGCGTATTGAGACTTGAGCAGTTCTACTGCCTTGAACGACCATGGCATGATCTCAGCATCGATGAGCATCCAATCGGAGTTGAGTGTGGCCCAGGTCCCGGACGCCTCGGCCGCATTGGAGATCCGCACCAACACCTCAGTCGCGAGGTCTTCGCTGAAGAATGGTCGCCCAGTGCGAGAGTAGACCGCACCAAGCGCTCCATCGATCGCCCCGAAACGTTCTTGTGCAGCCTCGGCCGAGCGACACACGGCGATCACCGCCCGCGACCCCATGTGCTTCACCTCGCACAGGACTTCATCGATGCCTTCGTCCCGGTAGTAGTCGAAGGCTTGGGTGGGGTATTCCAGGAAGCCTTCAAGCTGGGACGTGGCGGGCGGAGACATGGTCGGCGGAAGGTAGACCAGCCATCGCGGGTCGATCGCAAAGCGACTCATTACCTCCAACGCAGCAGCGGAATTTTCCTCCCTGATGGTGACGTTCCCGGCCAAGGTGGTCGAAACGATCCGCTTTCCAAGCACGTCGCTCGCGTCGAGAACGTCGTCCGCAACCTGCTGACTCGATCGGCTGCCCGGCCCTGTCCGCACGTGGTCGAGAGGGCGGATCGGTTCTTGGTAGACCTCGGCTGCTGGCACCGACACCAGCTCGCGTTCGGGGTATCTGAGGGCCGTGAGACTCCCTCCGAATACACAGCCCGTGTCGATGTTGATGGTGCCGTTGAGCCATTCGGCCTTGGGTACCGGCGTGTGGCCATACACTACTGTTGCAGGGCCCTTGTATTCCATCGCCCAGTCGTGTCGGATCGGAAGGCCAAACTCGTCGGTCTCGCCCGTAGTCTCGCCGAAGAGCGCAAAGCTCCGGACTCGCCCCGATGCTCTCCCCTGGTACTCTTCGCGAAGCCCGGCGTGAGCCAATACCAAGTTGCCACCATCCAGCACCAGATGGCTCACGAGCCCATCGAGAAACTTCAGTACTTCGAGGCGGAATTCATCACTTGTAGAATGGAGTTGTTGGATCGTGGCCTCGAGTCCATGCGCCACCTTCACCTTCTTCCCTCGAAGCCACTTCACCAACTTCACGTCGTGGTTCCCGGGCACACACACGGCGTCACCCCTGGCCACCATCCCCATTGCGAGCCTGAGGACACCTGGAGAATCCGGGCCTCTATCTACCAGATCTCCCACAAAGGCAGCTATCCGACCCGAGGGAGGTTCGACGACGGGATTCTCACTGGACCCTGAAACGCGGTATCCGAGTTTTTCGAGCAAAATGACGAGCTCGGCATAGCAACCGTGGACGTCACCAATGATGTCGAGCGGTCCCGTGACCTCCCTGCGGTTCGTCCATAGAGGCTGTCTCTCGACCACCGCCGCCTCGATTGCCTCCACCGAGTCGAGTACATGTACGTACCGAAACCCCTCTCGGCGAAGCGCTCGTAGAGACCGGCGGAGTTGGGAGTGTTGGTTTCGGACGACGTGCGGCCCGAACTGCCGATCAGGTCGAGTTGCGTTCCTGGTCTCGCAGAGCTTCTTGGGGAGATTCAGCACAATGGCAACCGGGAGAACGTCATGTTCTCGCGCCAGCCTCAGGATCTTGGCTCGGGCCTCCTTCTGGACGTTGGTGGCATCGACCACCGTGAGCTTCATGCGGTGGAGTCGCTTCTTCGCCACGAAGTAGAGTGCGTCGAAGGCGTCGGAGGTCGCCGCCTGGTCGTTTTCATCGTTAGAAACCAACCCTCGGAAGAAGTCCGAAGAGAGGACTTCGCTGGGGAGGAAGTGCTTCTTCGCGAAGGTGCTCTTCCCCGATCCCGACACGCCCACAAGCGCCACGAGCGCGAACTCCGGCACGGTCAGGCGCTGTTCCGCAGCGGACTCAATCATGCCTCTTGAGCACTCCCATCTGAGAAGGTCCACCCAAGTCCGGGTCCACGTCGCCAAGTGGTGTGTGCACGCAGAAATACCCCAGGTCTTCGAGGTCGGACGTCCATTCCCGAAACTCAGCGCGGGTCCATTCGAATCGGTGATCCCGGTGTCGGACCTGTCCTGCCGGTAGGCTCGGGAAAAGGGCGTTGTACTCACGGTTGGGGGTCGTGAGCACGACCAGTTTCGGTCGGGCGTGGCGAAACACTACATCGACGAAGGCCTTCAGCCGTGCGGCGTCCAGGTGTTCGATGACCTCGACGGCAACGATTGCATCGTGACCAAGGAACCTCTGATCCCGATAGAGAACAGACCCGTGGAGCAGGGAGACGCGCTCGCGGACCGAAGGTGGCAGTCGGTCGAGCTTCAGGCGGCGCGTGGCAACTTCTAGCGCTCGAATCGAGACGTCTACGCCAGTGATCCGGTCGATCCCCCTAGTCTTCAGGATCTTACTGACAAGCTTCCCCTCGCCGCAACCGAGATCGAGCACGTTGGTGGATCCTTCCTCGCTCAGCACGTCCACCACCGCATCGAGGCGGCGCTCATGGAGCCGAAGGGGCCGTTCGATCTCCAGCTCACCATTCGACTCGTCGTCGTTCGCGGCATCGATATCCGGCACTTCTTCGACAACCAATCGAGCCAGCGCCTGTGCGGTGAGGCTCCGTTGGTGACGTAGGTAACGACGAGCGATCAGGTCTTTCGCTGGGTGGCTTTCGAGCCACCCTTCTCCCTTGCTCAGGAGTTTCTCGATCTCGTCCTGACTGACCCAATAGTGCTTGTAGTCGTCTAGTACGGGTGTGAGGACGTAGAGGTGGCGCAAGAGATCCTGCAGTCGATGGACTCCCGTGAGTCGAACGTTGCGGAAGCTACTCTCACCCCACGCCGGGAAGGTCGGATCTAGAGGGAGGCGCTCCTCTTCGACCTCGTAGCCCAACGGCTCGAACAGGTCTTGCACGAGCCCCTTTCCTCTCCGGGATGGGAGCGCGGTCATCGACGCCTCTAGGGGGATTGCCGTCTTGACGAGTTCCGGGCGCTCCGTGCTCCGCCCCGCCAAGGCGGAGGTCAAGACACGGGCAATCGCCACGCTCATGAACGAGGACGTCACGTAGGGTCGGTCGTTCACATAATGAGTCAGATCGATCCCACCCCGAGGCCGATTCCGGCCGCCGCGTGCAAGCCCCACAGGATCGACATCGAGGAGCATGGCGAACTCGCACCGCTCCGCCGTCGACTCTGGATAGAAAACGTGAGCCTTCCCAAAAGGGAGCTTGAACGACTGGAGCCGGTCCGGATGCTTGTGAAGCAAGAACCCCAGATCACTGGCCGGGCTGTGCGTCGATGTGATGCGGAGAAGCATGGCTGATGGCGACCCAGGAATGAAAGACGTTCGGGACAGGAACCATAATGCAAGACAGTCCGGCCACCGAGTCCATCGACGGGCACTCGCTCTGTCGCCTGGTCCTTTTCGAGGACCTATCTGCCCACGCTTTCGTCATCAGAAGATCCACCGTCGGTGCACTCTAACGGATCTGCATTTAGGCTGCGCAGGCAAACAACAACTGTGCAAGCGGCGCAGCCGAGCACTCCCCTAAAACGCCTGTGCCAGCTTCAAATGCTTGTTAGATGGCTCGTCGCCAATCCCGCTGTTTCCTCTCTCGAGGAGCACGCCGTTCCTAGAGACCCCCTAAACGGAGCTGGACCGGTGCGAGATCCAGATTGAGCCGGTCAAGAGGACTCCGGACGCCGTGCAGTCGGGTTCTACTTACGTGTGTGTAGATCTCTGTTGAGGCGAGGGTTGCGTGACCTAGTAGACTCTGGATGACTCGGAGGTCCGTGCCGGCGTCGAGGAGGTGAGTGGCGAAACTATGCCTTAGGGTCCGAGCCGTGACTCTTTCACTCAGGCCAGCCAGCCTACGCGCCCTCCGGATAACATCCTGAACGGCGCTGGACGAGATCGGCAGGTGAGTGCGTTTTCCGGGGAATAGCCAATGCCCGCGCCCGCTGGCGCGCTGGTACTGCCGTATCCCATCCAGGAGCACCGGCGACAGTGGTACCGTCCGATCCCTCCTACCCTTCCCGCTGCGCACGTGAATGATCATCCGGCCAGCGTCCATGTCTTCCGCCGCGAGATGCAACGCCTCGGAGAGTCGCAGGCCAGCCGAGTAGATCGTCATCAGGATGACCTTATGATTCAGTTTCTTGACAGAGCGGATGAGGCCTTCTACGTCAGAACCCGAGAGGACAAGGGGCAGTCTGCGCTCCTGGCGGGGATAGGGGATTCTTGGGACCATATGGTCTCTGCCCAGCGTCACACCGTAAAGAAAGCGTAGTGTGGCCACGGCCTGTCTCCACCAGCTCGACGAGCAGCCACGTTCGTTGACCAGGTAGAGGAGGTAGCTACGGACTTCCTCTTCACCAAGGACCGCAGGCGACCTGCCGAAGAAGCGCACGAATCGATCTACGTGGTACAGGTAGACGTTCTCTGTGGAGCGGGAGTAGTTCCGGAGACGAAGATCGTCCTGCATCCGTTGGCGGATCGTCGACATGGTTCCTTTCCAAGCAAGGCGGAGACGCTGGGCCATTGTGGGCCGGGCTCGGGAGTCTAGGACCACCCCCCACCGGTTGTCTGCGTTGTGACTTCGCGGCGACGGTTGATGCACGGGGGCCGGCAGTCTGCCATCTTACGGGTAAGATCATGGGAGATCTGATGGTCAAACCAGCAACAACGAAGCTGTCCTCACGCGGACAAGTCGTGATCCCTGAGGAGATCCGGAAGCGTCTGGGCCTCAAAGTGGGTGCTCAGTTCGTTGTGGTGGGTGAGGGTGATGTGGTTGTGCTGAAGGCGCTCAGGGCACCGAATATCACAGAGTTCGGAGCCCTTCTAGATCAGGCACACGCGTCAGCCGAGGAGGTCGGGCTTGAGTCGCGAGATGTCGAAAGGGCAATTCAGGAGGTTCGGGAGGACAAGTGAAGGTCGTCCTGGATACCAACGTCGTGGTTTCCGGGATCTTCTTTGGAGGAGTCCCTCGCACAATCCTCGATGCGTGGGCGGCCGGCGGCTACGAACTCGTCCTCTCCCCAGGGATCTATGATGAGTACGTCCGAACCTGCGAACGCCTCGGCGCGTCCCGGCCTCGACTCGAATACCACGGGTACTCGCCGCACTCGTGGGTGGCGGCATTCTCGTGCCTGACGTTGCATCCGGTGACCCTATCACGGTTGATCCGGATGACGACAAGTTCATGCGTTGCGCCGAGTCCGCCAACGCGATCGTGGTCTCCGGCGATCGACATCTACTGGAGGTATCCGGGTGGGCTGGTGTTGAGGTCCTTGCGCCTCGGACATTTCTGAGTCGGCTTGACGGTACCTAACCTTAGTCCATCTAACGGATCTTCATTTAGGCTGCGCAGGCACACGATACATGTGCAAGCGGCGAAGCCGGTTGCACTCCCCTAAAACGCCTGTGTCAGCTTCAAGTGCTTGTTAGGAAGCCGCGCTCCAGCACGGTGGCAGACTATCGACCCTCCGCGATGTA
>JAVJHY011990468.1:0-30443 GCA_035593235.1 Phascolosoma agassizii
GGGGGAATGGAGCGAATGTTTCCAAATCATCATAATCGTTGAAATAAGTGGTCAAATCAAATGAAAGCCCTTCCACAGGGCTGATACGCAGACCGAGCTCGTATGCCCAAACTTCTTCGGCTTCAACGCCCCGGTCCCCTAATATTGATATGAGGCCCCCTGGTATCGGTGGTGCTGGGGGCGGCAGCGCTGTTGGTTGGAAGTATTGAGCCCTGATAAGTACGTCGTCTGAGGTTAGGTTCGGAACCCGAACCGCCCGTGAAACCGAAGCCCATGCGTCGCTTCTATCATTGATTTTATAGGAAGTCCGAATGCTTGGCTGGATCTCAAAATGTGTAAAATCGTTGTCTTCTAATTTCGAACCTATGGTGACCAACCATTTGTCCTCAATTATATCAATAGTATCCTGGAGAAAACCACTGTAAGTTCTCAGTATCCGGTTGTCAGGGTCATAACTAACTGAAAAACCGTTATCAAAATCCACGTCAATATACCGAAAAGCAAGCCCATAAATTAGTGAGTGACGTTTGCCGAGTTTGAAATACTCACGAAAATCAATGTCGTATGTATGTAAGGTCTCCCCCTCTAAGGCTCTTTCCGCCCGGTTATAACGATCATAATAGGTCTGAAGTTGGAAGCCATTGTCACCATTATCTTGGCTCCATTTTAAGGTGAGACTCTGACCGTCAATCTTCCGATTATCGTGCACTAGAGATGTTATTCCTCCTGGGGGCGCTAGCTGCGGTTCGCTGATATTCGTAAAAATTCCAATATTATCGCTATCATAGAACATACCAATAGCCGTTAAATCATTCCGTTCATTAGGCTCCCAATCGAATCGGAAGCCGCCATTGGTCATATCCCAATTGTCCTCGACGTCCTTTCCCCTTTGGTCAACGAATGTATCACGATTAAAATATTTTCCCCATACCCGATAAGCGATATAATCCCCGATCTCGCCACCATATCGAATCGAGCCAGCCCCTTTTTCATAAGAACCATAGGCACCCTCAGCATGGAAACCAAGGGAATCATAGGCACTCTTAGTGATAATATTGATAACACCATTAAACGCATTGGCTCCCCAGAGTACCGCCCCGGGACCACGAATGATTTCGATTCGGTCAATATCATCAAGGATAAGGTCATGGGAATCCCAATTAACTCCCCCGAAAGCCGGGGTATAGATAGACCGTCCATCGAGCAAGACCAGAAGTTTATTCGTAAAGCGCTGGCCAAATCCGCGGGAGGAAACGGTCCATACATTCGATGAAATCTGGCCGACAAACAATCCCGGAACGGATCGTAAAGCGTCGGGAATCGAACGCATCCCTCGTTGTTTAATATCCTCGGCGGTGATCACATACACAGCGGCAGGGGCAGCTCTTAGCGGTTCTTCGACCCCTGTAACGGTCGTCACATCCGTTACATCCAGAGTTAGGAGCATCTCAAGAGAAACTTCGCTAAAGTCATCTCCTAAATCAACTTGCCCCCAAGCTATGTTTAAAATAGTTAATATCGGTATAGCTAAACACAATAACGATGAATAATTAGATTTTATCATTAATTTTCCCCCTTATTTCGGAATTCACATAGTTAGATTGTGGCCACTCAATAGAAAAGTCGCAATTGCTTCTACCACCTAGCCTGAATTATTCATACGATTTCTACTGCGAGCACTTATGTCACTCATTTTCAAAAACTTGAGAAAATCACAAGATCTCAAAATATTTCAATATTTTATCACCCCGATGATTCTCATAAGTCTATGAAGAATAAGAAACCTAAGCACTCTCGCTACAAAATCGCATGAATAATTCAGGCTAGTAAATTTTTTAAATTTTGTTTTTTCACGAGGTTTATGCTCTACACATGATGAAATTCCTATCATATCCCGCCCCTATCTCGCAGGTATGAGATGGGGCGGAGGAGAATTATTCAATCCCTACTAATACATATACCCCAAAGGGGTAATAGGCAGGCACACCAAAATGAAAATACAGACTTTATCAGAGCACGTATAAAAATACAGTTTCAGCCGGTTTACGCATTCCTTTAGTTAGTTCATCTGAAATTAATAATATTGAATTTAGTCAGATTTTCGAAACGGAATTGTGGAATTAGACAAAAAACCGAATTTTCTTAGATGCAAGATGGCAGCCCCAGTTACCGTAAGAGTGAATTTTTGATTTTATTTAGCCTAAGTCCATTCCAAGGCATTGATGTTTTGAGAACAATAACGCCTTATCTGATAAACTCAACATTTTGGGCTCGTTCTGGTTTAATTGATATTCCTAACGTGTTCAATTTCTTCGTGTTAATTTTATGATGCATCCATTTAGCCGGTTCGATCCCAATCTGTTTCGGAGGAATTTTATCATCGAGAATTTTGGTCGCTATCTCTGCAATATGGCCACCGAGCTTTCGGTAGTCGTGGGATACCGAGTAGACGCAAAATTCTAGACGAGGCGCAACGAAACGATCGATTCCAGTAATAAAAGGGACTGGTGTACTCTTAGCCCCCTTGATCCATAGGGGGACAAAGGTTTGTTCATTAATAATTCCGGTGTCTGGCAGGACCCAAACAGCGTCAACGTCCGGCTTGGAAATTTCGCTGGAGAAGCGTTCGTACAAAAATCGCATTACCTCGTACTGGCTATGCCCATATTCTTCAACATTAATCGATCTTAGGTATATTCCTTCTTTCATGAGTTCTCCTCTGGCCGCATCAATCTGATTCTGAAATTTACTGCCTCGATAGAAAGTCAGCACCACGATTATTGGGCGATCGACCAGATAGCGAAATTGTGTTACTATTTGACTTCCTGGGATTTCGTAGGCTATTCCGCAAAAGTTAGTGTTTTTCTTATCATCAACTATCGAATTCAAATTTAGTGCCATAGCTGCAACGAACTTCGAGGGCGTACCTAAACCGGAATTTTCAGCGCTGAATCGAAGGGCGTGGTCAACTAATGAATTACCGAGTAATACCGTTAGTTCTGGCTTGATCTGCAAAAGCTTTTCTTTAAAATAGTTGTAGGCATCACCATCGCCTCCTTGGATATTGATGGCGTTGTATTTTTCCAAAATATCCTTGTTCAGCCCTGATACAACCGTATCAAATTGATCAATCGCAACCGGTCGGTAGATTAAAACTGAACTGGCACAGGTCTCTTGTGTCCATATGATCCAGCATAATGTGCCATAGATTACCCACGACAATAAAGCGCTACTGAATGAGCGTCGTTGCCTACTTTTTTTCACGATCAAGAACCTCATCGTTTAATCGTAATTTAATAATGAATAAAAACATTTGGGTTAATTTCTGAAAATTTAAAGCGGCTTGGCGAACGGAGAAGCTTAATCGATGAGGCAAATTTCCTAAATCAAAATTTTATCAGAAGATCAATCTAAATAAAAAGACCAATGGCCTAAGTATTATCGGAATGTGGATGATCTCGGCGAATACCTTTTCCTGAGGATCTGGCAGCCTTGGGCGTTTTCCCACTGGCACAGGCGTGTTGCTACCCCAAATAACTTCTAAATCATAATCCTTACTATTAACCCGGACGGGAGAATTGGGGGGGAAAAGCTCAGTTTTTCGATCAATGGCGCCGTCATTGTTAAGATCAATAACGATGCCGTCGTTAGTGAAGTCTGCATCATTTTGACGTGAATCAGCAATATAAGCATTATAAGTTGCTCCTTCAATATTCACCTTCCCCTCTAGGACAGTCGAAACAGACAAGGTAAAAATTCCCTTAGTCGAATTTTCCGGACTTGCAGATAAATGTATTTTGATATCCCCTCTCCAATCGACCCCATCAAACATCGTCGAACAGGGAATTTCAATATTGAAGATGGAAAAGTAATCGAGATCTGTCTCGGTGGGACCATCGTCGTCGGCAATATTACCATTTTTATTCGTATCGAAATAACACACCGGTAATCTTTCGTCAATGTAATCCAAAACGACATAGAAGCGTTGGTCGCTTTTGTTACCAAGGTTTACGATGGCGTATCGCTGATTTAGTCCTTCGTAAGTAGGTTCAAAATGAATTCCCTGTGGTTTCGATTCCGAAAAAACAACGGTTCCGGGAAATATATCTGTTAGCGTAAGGTCCTTTTCCGTCGGTTCAAAATGATTCTGCTGCAATGAAATCTTGAGTACTTCTGAATGAACTGATGCACTCGCCATTAGGAACGTACAACTAATCGCAGCTTTTATAAAAATTTGTTTCAGATTTTCTGTCATTGTTGGCCTCAAGTTAGTTGCTCTATTTTTCATAATTAATCCTCTTTTAATTCTGACCCGTTGTCGGATGAAAAACAAACACCACCTAATAATTACCGCCATCTTATTTTATCGTCTGTTGAGCCAATTGCAAAAGTCTTTTCGGCTGCACTTCGATCTAAATCGCGCGTCTGTGCCGCTAACAGCGCAAGAAACAGTTTATGCTATGCTAGTGTATCGTGTAACAAATAAGTTGTTTTATTATTTTAGGCAAAAGATAGTAATTTGTGCTACAATATAAAATTATGAATTTAAGTAAACGACACACTCGTATTGAAAAATGGATATCCCTGCAGCATAACCGAGGCGGAAACTCAACCCAAAAGTAATTCTACCAAATACCATTGTAAAGTAACTTTTCCGTTACTCTCATATTCCGAAAGTTTTTTGGTCCAAAGGAGAATATTAGATCTCAGAGGATGATTCCTTTACATTAAAAAATGAAGAGCATTTTGAACTCACGTGTCAAGTAATTTTACCTATTTTGATAATTTCAGCTTCCAAAGATGCTATCGGTCAAAATTGAGAATTTCTGAAAGCATGATAAATAAACATTCACTAAGGAATTGATAATAAAGTTTTTGGGAATATATCGCTATTTTTTTGATTGCAAAATGCCGCAACAAAATTGCGTTTTCACCTTATTGTATCAATGGTGTATTAAAATATATATTACAATGGAAATAATCTCTTGCTGGATGTAGTTTGGAGAGATTTTTGCCCCCTTTCTGATGAGAATTGACCTAATTCTTGAACTCATAGGCGGCTAGCCTGTACCTAGAAATATAACCTTTACAGTCTATAACGTTTTAGGAGTAGTGATCACAGAAAAACCTTAACATGACGAAAAAATGAGTTTTCAATCCAAGAAAAAACGATTAAAGACAAAAGTTTGGCATATGTTTTCGCATTTTCCACCTAGCCGTTTCGCGGGTATTTGTGCGCGGCGGGGAAGACGCACGGCCCATGGCCTAACTGCCTGGAGAAGATTGCTATCGGCCATATCCTGGTATGTTCGAGATCGTGTGCTTGATGAGTAGGGCAGGGAATGAGATTTCCAATCACTCTTTGGCAAGGGCGGGCGTAGCCACTATTCAGGCCATTAGTTGTCGTCAGGTAGGATCATGATTATACTCCCTTGGAATTCAAGAAAGATGATAGCGATACTCGAATTCATCAAGTTTTCGAAATTTTGAAGGAAATTGGACAAGAAAACCAGACCCACGATCTTAATTGCTATATGTATCCCTTTCAGGGAAAGTCTGTTTTGAACTTTTAAAATTACCTCGGGCTGAATTATCTAACCCCGCTTTGGGGAAAAATGAATAGGTGAAATTTCGAAAACCTGAAAGCATCAGGTATACTTTAATTAAGGATGTGCTGAAAATCGCCTCCTTTGTTTCACTAGTTGCATTAATTGTTACGCAAGAAACAAATCAAATAGAAGATCCTATAGGAGAGCCTTATATGAGCTTTTTTGGTATATTGGACTATATTATAATTTAAATCTCAACACGACTCAGAGTTCAGTTTATTGACTAATGCCTTAATAATGGTAATTTCAGATCTTGTTGAGCTAATTGCAAAACGCTATTTAACGAACTTGCGACGCAGGAATTGCGCTTGCGGAGATCATACGTAACGTACATAGTTGAAGCACTGTGAACCTTTACTATTGATCGATAATTCGGCGGAACCTTACCCTCGAAGTTCAATACGAAAATTGTTTTGTAATTGGTTCTAACAACATCATTTTCCCACCGGTTGTAAAAACCAAAACGCCGCCTTCACTTCAGAACCACCATTACCATGTTTCCTATTAAGTTCTATACAAACGCAAGCGCCTAAATTTGAATGTGAACACACCTTCCGATAAAAGACCTGACATTTTTATCAGTTATGCTAGTGTTGACGATCCACCCCTCATTGGATCTACCGAAGGGTGGGTCTCCTTGTTAGTTCGCGATCTCCGAAATTTATTAGGCCAAAAAATGATACACACGGAACAAGTCTCAATTTCATGCGACGAATTTGATCTTCATAGAAGTGATACGTTTGTCCCAAATATTCCCGTTAGGGACGTACAATCCAAGCTTTTTATTCTGATCCTTTCGCCTGGCTACCTTTCATCGTCTTGGTGTATGGAGGAAATGCAACTGTTTTTACAATCTATTAAAGGCGATGTAAAGAAGAGAATATTTGTCATTGAACGAAAGAAATTGAATCCCGATCAAACTTTTCCTGGCGAAATCGCTGATCTTAATCGATACCGACTTTGGTACAAAAATAAACAAGGCCATTCACAGGTCATGGGAATTAGCTCCCCAGCACCATATAACCTCGAATATGCCCGTATTTTGGATGATATTGCACTAGATGTGAACTATCGACTTAGAGCCCTTAAAGCAGATACTTTTACCCAGAAGTTGGTGCCAAAAGCCACTGTTTTCCTTGCTAGAGTAAGCGATGATATCGATTGCGAACGGCAACAGGTGCGTCGTTACCTGGAGCAAGAGCAGATTTGCGTGCTCCCTGCCAATCCTTACCAGGCGGGAGAGGCATTCAAGGATATGCTCAAAAAGTCATTGTGGGGCTGTAAACTCTTCATTCAACTATTCGGAGCGGATGCTGGCAATGATCTTTCTATGATCTCGCAGGGTTATGCAAAGTACCAGTTAGAACAAGCACAGCGTGCTGGAATACCAATTCTTCAATGGGTTAGTCCACATCTTGATGTTAATATCCTAAAGTCAATAGAGCAACAGGGGCTCTTGCATGCATCCTCACTTATCGCTGAACCACTCCATGGGTTTAAGCAGCGCATCGTTCGTGAAGCGCTTGCGCAACCGAAATTTAACCTTAAAAGTAAGGATACAAGCTCGCCAGTAGTCTTCATTCATCATGAACACCATGATTTTAAATTGGCAAAAACCATTCGTCATCACATCGACAAGAATATGGTTGCCATCTTCCCCACTGATCGGGGAAAGGCAAAAGAAATCCGTGAAGATCTGGAAGAAAAACTCATTGCATGCGATGCGCTGGTGGTGGTTTATGGGAGAGTTAGTCTCTCCTGGGTCGAAAAACAACTTCTCTATTACAACAAAGTTAAACCGAGGCGAAAACGAATGATGGCTTTTGTAGGCGTGTATGATGGACCGCCGAAAGAAAAGCCAACTCTCAATTTGCGCATTCCGGGACTCGTTATTCTCAATTGCCGACAAGAATTTGTTCGCGAAAAATTGGAATACATTCTTAAACCAATACGCCAGAGGAAGCAGCAATGAGCGAGGCGCCTTATCCAGGGCTGCGGCCCTTTAAACGTGGGGAGACAGATATCTTTTTTGGCCGTCAGCGATACGTTGACCAGTTAATAGACCACCTGGCTAGCAACCGATTCTTGAGCATTGTTGGACCGTCTGGTTGCGGAAAATCATCACTGGTCAGAGCTGGGCTACTCGATGCACTAGAGAGTGGATTTCTGGCGGAAAGCGGCACAAAATGGACTATTGTAGAAATGCGACCAGGCGGTGCCCCTACACAACAATTGGCTGAAGTTTTATTGCCTCTTTCCAAAAGCAAACGCTACGAGAACGACACAGTTTTCCTGCGGGCGTCCTTAGAACGAGGTCGGACGAGTTTGGTGGATTTCTGTCAAAGCCTTCCGCTATTTAAAGGCGATAATTTGCTTATCCTGATAGACCAGTTCGAAGAAATTTTTCGTCTTTCCCAGGAACCGTCCGAAGTCAATCATTTTATTACCTTGTTACTGGCCGCGGCCAAACAGCGAAACTTCCCTATCTATATTGTCATAACCATGCGCTCTGAATTTATTAGCGAATGCACGTCTTATCCGGGGCTTCCGGAGGCAATTAATGAGGCCCAGTTTCTTACCCCAAGGCTAACCCGTGAACAATCCAGGGAGGCTATTGAACAACCGGCCCGAATTTTTGATGGCGATGTTGAACCTGCTCTTGTAAATCGACTACTCAATGATATGGAAGCGGAAGCGGATCAACTTTCCCTTATGCAGTATGCCCTCATGCGCCTATGGATTCAGTCGAACAAAAAAGCGCAGGAAAAGGGCGAGCCCCTTATTCTTACCCTGGCTGATTACGAACAAATGGGAGGGTTGAA
Source organism: Phascolosoma agassizii (assembly GCA_035593235.1). Lineage (NCBI taxonomy): Eukaryota > Metazoa > Annelida > Sipuncula > Phascolosomatiformes > Phascolosomatidae > Phascolosoma > Phascolosoma agassizii. Next base: position 8,432 of record JAVJHY011990468.1, read on the forward strand.
TAAAGCCTTATCCAACCAAACTGAATATGCCTTTTCCGAACTCAGTTCGGAGCAACAGCGGATTGCCGAGATCTTATTTCGACGCTTGACGGAGCGTAGTCCGAAGAAATGGGTAATGCGACGTCCAACGACAATGAAAGAGATTGCCGAAGTTGCCGGGGTTTCTGCTGACGAGGTAGAGCCGGTGGTAGAGGTATTTTGCCGATCGGACCGAAATTTTCTCACCTCGTCCACGAAAACAGACTTAAAACCATCCACCGTTCTTGATTTAAGCAATGAATGTGTCACTAGACAATGGCAACGGTTAGGCAATTGGGCCGATAAGGAAACCTTATCTGCTGAAAATTATCGCCGCATAGAACAAACGGCTTTGTTGTGGATGAAAAATAAAGCCGCATTATGGAGTATGCCCACGCTGGATACCGCTAAGGCTTGGTATGAAATAGAAAAACCAAATTTATCTTGGGCAAAACGGTATGGTTTACATTTTTCTGAAGCCATGCAGTTTCTCAGTGAAAGCCAAAAAGAGTATGAATCTAAGCGAAACAGCGAGGAAGAAAAACGGAAAAGACAGCTGGCTGTTATACAGGAAGACGTGGTGATTCAAAGTGAGTTTGCCGAACAACAAAGAGAGGTCGCAAAAAAACTACGACACATGGCATGGTGTCTTGGTATTTTGGCCCTGCTGGCCATTGCCGTTGGGATTATTTCTCTCAGTCAAAAGAAAATAGAGGTCCAGCGGGCATTAGAAAACGAAATCGTGACCGAAAATGCTTTCCTTGCGCGTGAAGAAATGCTTAAGAAATCACTCGCTATAGCGGAGGAGGAAAAAAAGGTAGCCGTCCAAATGGTGTTAGAAGCCGAATCGGGTAACCGGAAATTTGAGTCAACGCGCCTTAAGGATGAACCGGCTTTATTTGAACTTGGAAAAGAATTCAAAGAACAGGAACGCGCGCTTAAAACATCGCTAGCCTTAGCAGAAGACGCCATGGATCAACTTAAAGAAGCAGAAGATGTGGTTGTCCAAACCCGAGCGGCCCAGAAAGAAATGGAACTAGACCTGGAAGAAGCTGAAAAGACTGTAATTCGAACCCGAGCGGCCCAGAAAGAAATGGAAGTAGACCTGGAAGATGCAACAACAGCCAACGAAATGGCGCGCAGGGAACGACGTAGAGCGGAAGTGGCACGACTTCAGGCTGAGACAGCAGAAAAGGAAGCCAGAGAGCATCTTCAAAGTATTATGGCAAGCGAGAGGCAACGGACTCAGGACCTGTTCGAATCCCAGCTTATTCATGCAAGCGTACTCGCGCGAGAAGAAGACTATTCCGCCGCCAAGGAAAGCCTGAAAAACACGCGGGAACTAGATCCGAAAATTCTGCCCGCTCACCGGCATGCGCGCGATCTTCTCTTCGGTTATACCAACATCATGAGCGGTGAGGCAGATGTTTTATACCAAGGCCCTGGATCAGCTTTATTTGGGGTTGCTGTAAGTCCAGATGGTCGGCTACTCGCTACTTGCGGTAAAAACGGTGTTTTACTTCTCTTTAATGTCGACAGCGGGAAATTATTGCAGCGATTGGAAGGCCACGTGGGTAATGTCTACGGTGTAGCCTTTCACCCCCGAGGAGATTGGCTGGCTAGCGGTGGTAACGATGGAAAAATTATTTTATGGCAAATGCCTGTGGCTGATGAGCCAGCCTCGAAAATAAGAGAGTGGGAGATATCAAAAGCCGTCTGGCCCTTAGCCGTGAACCCTGGAGATTCAAGCCTGGCTAGCGGAAGCATTGATAAAAAAATCTCACTTTGGGACCCAAAGGTTGGCAAGTTAATCAGCATACTGAAAGGGCATAAAAAAGCAGTTGCCGGGCGAGGCTTAGCATTCAATCCTTCAGGAACACTATTAGCCAGCGCCTCCTATGATGAGACTGTGAGAATCTGGGATGTAAAAAAAGCCAAGACCCTGCAGGTCCTTGCTGTCCACACCGGAAAAGTATATGGTGTGGCATTTAGTCCGAATGGGGATTCCTTAGCCTCCAGCGGTCAAGATAAACGTCTAATTTTATGGCATGCGAATTCTGGAAAGAAACGACTAGAATTCACCGGTCATAGGGATTCTGTTTTTGGCATTGACTTTTTGCCAGGACAATTCTCAGAGATCGAGAATCCTTTGCTGATTTCCGGGAGCAGGGATCGAACAGTACGGGTTTGGGATGTGTCCACAGGTGTCTGTTTAAGAATTTTTCAGGGGCATCAATCTGGTGTCGTCGGGGTTACAACCTCTCCTTCAAAGGGAGATGAAACGGGACCGACCATTTTCAGTGCAAGCAATGATGGAACAATAAGGCGGTGGCCACTCTCCTCGCAGCCCGGATTGACGATGATTGATGTTAAAGAATCGGCGACCTCGGTTGCCTTGGCGCCAGATGGTTCAAAGGTTGTCGTCGGATTTGAATCCGGGAGTTTGCGGGTTTATTCCCTGCCTGATTTGCAGCTTTTGGCTGAAGAGCAAGTTGCTCATCAAGAAAGAATCAACCGGCTTCGATTTAGTCATGATGGAAGTTCGTTAGCCTCATCTGCTCTTGAGGAAGTTGCCAACCTTTGGGACATTTCTGGCGATGGGACCATGACTAAAAAACAAACTTTTAGCGGACATTTAGATATAATTTACGGCCTTGACTTTGCACCTGATGATGGTGTTTTGGCCACCGCAGGGTATGACGGCCGTGTGGGACTATTTACTATCGGGACCGAAAATCGGCGCTGGATTGATGCCCATGAAAAAAGAGTAGCTGCAGTGGCTCTACACCCCAAGAAACGATTTTTGCTGAGCGCGGGAGTTGATGATAAGATCCTCCGCGTGTGGGATACAAAAGCGGATCCACCGAAGCCTGTAAAAGAATTTCCACCGGCGCGGGGTAAAATTCTTTGGGTTAGCATCAGCCCGGATGGAAAGTGGATCGCAATGGTTGGGCGGGAACGCACTGTGCGTGTGTATTCAACAGACTCGTATGAACTTGTACATGAGTTTGCTGGTCATAAAAAGTCTGTACGCCGGGCGATCTTCAGCCCTGATAGTCTGCAGCTTGCGACCGTTAGCTCTGATGCTACTGTGCGCGTATGGGATTTAACCACCGCGAAAGGGCTACTTACCTTGCAGTTGCCGGCCCCAAAAGGTAATGGAAATTTTTCGCCATTGCGGGATTTCGATTTCCGTTCGACCCCAAGCGGAACTTGGATCGTGGTGCCCTTAACCACCGGTCGCTTAGCCGCCTACAACTTCGGACACGTCTATAACGATCCCCCTTCAAATCAATCCGAATAAAGCTCTTTTTTGGTGGACTGGGCACGGTTTGTCAAGGAAATGCTTGATCACCGCTACCCATATGCGGAGAAGGTGATTCTGGTGATGGATAACCTGAATACTCATAAAATAGCGTCCCTTTATCAAACTTTTGGACCAGAGGAGGCTCGTCGTCTCGCGGATCGTCTTGAAATTCACTACACACCTAAACACGGAAGTTGGTTGAATATGGCAGAGATTGAACTCAGTGTATTAAAACGGCAATGCTTGGCCGGCAGAATCGACAACATCGATAAAATGCGCACCGAAGTTAAAGCCTGGAACCGCAACCGAAACAACCGAAAAACGGAAATTGACTGACAGTTCAAGACAGAAGATGCGCGGATCAAGTTAAAAAGGCTTTATCCGCAGATTTAGTTTGTACAAATTACTAGAGCTCCAAGCCCGGTGGCAGTGTGATTGATTCGCAGAATATCAAAACAACCCTAGCCTTGGAACATAAAGGATACGATGCTGGCAAAAAGTTTAAGGGGCGAATACGCCATATCATCGTCGATACCATAGGCTTGCTTTCACATGTTGTCCTACATGGGGCCAGCATTCAAAACCGTGATGGAGCAAAGCAAGTGCTACAAGCCACTTCCGCAAAGCAAAACCGGTTGCAACTTGTGTGGGCTGACTGGGGGTATAAAGGGAAGCTGATTAGCTGGATTAAGGAGCACTGCCAATGGACTTTGCAGATCGTTCAACGTAACGAAATGGGAAAATTTGTTGTTCTTCCTCGCCGGTGGGTTGTTGAGCGAACCTTTTCCTGGATCGACAGTTGCCGACGCCTCAGTAAAGATTAGGAACGCAACACTCAAACCAGTGAAAACATGATCGATCACCTAAGAAATAGCCACATTATGACACACACCGTAGTGGTGTTTAAACTTTGCGATTAGGATGCTGAATACGGCTCTGGTACCTATACGATTCGGGATTCAAGTGCTTCTCAGATTTAGAGCGTGTTTTAAAATTGTTTGAAATTTTTACATGCTCAGACCTAGGTCAGGTTTAACCGATTGGATGGTGTAAAGATGAGCCATGAAGGATATTGATCATTTTTAAAACACGCTCTAAACCCCAATGCAACTTTCTTCTTAGGGGCAACGGTGGTATTATAGGCATTTGTTAAACCTGGAGTACCTTGCATTCCTAGATTGGCCCTATGAGCATGTTTAACATAGTTCACTCTTCTTGATGTCCCATGTTCAAGCCATCTTTTAACGGTTAAATCACGACCTTAACATAGAAATATTTCAATATTCCTATCTTCCGATCGCAATTCAATCGTTCAAACCTGGCCTAAATCTGAGCTATAAATAAGAATAAACTATTTTAAAACATGCTCTTAGGAAAAACCTCAATAACGAAACACTTGCAAGATCCTACACGATTTTATCAGTCTTTATAAATATGAATACCGTCGTCTTAAAACTAAAAGCGTTGGGCAAGCATACAATTCTGATTTTTCAAGAAGTAGGCAAGGTCACAATCTTTAGTTGTTGGGCAACGCTATTGGTTTTTGTCCCGCCATTAAAATTACGGCGGGTCATCTCTCAAACCTATTTTATTGGCGTTCTTTCAATTTTCGTTGTTTCTTTAACCGCGTTGTTTACTGGTATGGTTTTAGGATTGCAAGGATACTACACTTTGGCCAATTTCGGTTCGGAAGGCTTATTGGGTAGCGCGGTGGCACTGAGTCTGGTGAGAGAGTTAGGACCTGTTCTTTCAGCACTCATGGTTACTGGTCGTGCAGGTTCCTCTATTGCAGCTCATCTGGGAGCGATGAGAATTTCCGAACAAATCGATGCACTCGAAACCATGGATATTAGTCCGATGGAATATTTAGTCTCACCACGAATTGCCGCAACTGTGCTGTCGATGCCATTATTAACGGCGATTTTTGACTTGGTCGGAATCTTCGGTGGTTACCTCACAGGGGTCGTCATGCTGAATATAAATTCTGGAATTTTCTTCAATGGTGTTATTAGCAGTACCAAGATGAAAGATGTTGTGAGTGGCTTGGTGAAACCCTTATTTTTCGGATGGATAATGGCCTCAGTGTGCTGTTATCGTGGATTTTACTGTGATCGGCTGCGAGAGGGAGTGCGCGGATCGGAAGGTGTTAGCTTAGCTACAACCAGCTCTGTTGTTATCGTGAGCGTATTAATTTTAATAGTTGATTATGTGTTGACCGCTTTTTTACTTTAAGATCTTAATATCCCAAATATGACAAAACCTATCATTCAATTTAAGAATGTTACTAAACGTTTTCAGGAGCAAACTGTCCTAAATGATGTATCTTTTACTATTAATAAGAGCGAAGTAACTGCACTAATTGGCAAAAGCGGAGTTGGTAAGTCCGTTATTCTCAAGCATATCATCGGATTAATGAAACCTGATTCAGGCGAAATTTTATTTGACGGTATTAATATCACAAAACCAACTCGACGAGAAAAACATTTACTTAAGGCCAGGGTTGGCTATCTATTCCAAAATGTTGCGTTATTTGATTCGATGACAATTTATGATAATATCGCATTACCTTTGATTGAAAAAACTCGGTTAACCAAAAAGAAAGTTAAGGAAAAAGTCTTAGAGCAACTCGATAAGCTTGAGATCATCGGTATTGAAAATAAGTTTCCTGCAGATATTTCTGGTGGCATGAAGAAGCGGGTGGGACTGGCGCGGGCATTGATAACAGATCCCGAGGTGGTACTCTTTGACGAACCTACAACTGGCTTGGATCCTATCCGAAAAAATGCCGTTCACAGCATGATCTCCCATATGCAACGAAAGCTAAAGTTCACCGCGGTCGTGGTCACCCACGAGATCCCCGACATTTTTCACATTTCACAAAAGATCTTAATGCTGGATAATGCCAAGATCGTAGCTGATTGCTCCCCTGAAAAACTCGAGAAGATTGGTGACCCCATTGTTCATGAATTCATTAATGGCTCTGAAAGTCTCAAAGCCCACTTGACAGACGAGTATGGCAAGAAATCAATTACCCACAAGTTTGAGGAGACATTTCGGAATTTTACCGCTTCCGGGCAAAGGTGTTCAATGCTGATTTTTAAGATAAATGAGCTGGAGGAAATCAACGAGCATTTCGGGTTTGTCGTTGGGCAGAAAGTCGTTCAGAATTTGGAAAATAATGTTATTGATATTCTGAATTTAACAAACGATCATCTTCGGCATTATCACGACCTAATCATGGTAATCTTACCACAAACACCATACGATATGGCACCGAAATCCATTGATAAAGTAAAGTTAGAACTCGCACAATCTCCAGCGGTCGCACCCCAGGGGATTCGGCCGATGAACTATACCGTAAGTGTTGGGATCTCGGCATTAGCGGATTGCACAACTGTTGATGATATCGTAAAGCCTGCCCAGCAAAACATGTCCGAGGTTGGGAGTTTTGAACTGAAATGATCAAGGGGAAGCACCTATGAAAATCGATGCTGTTGAAATATTGGTCGGGATCTTTGTGCTTGTCGGTCTCAGTTGTGTCGGGTATATGACCGTTAAGCTTGGAAAATTGGAGGTATTCGACTCCGATACTTATGTGGTCAAGGCAAAGTTTTCATCCGTTTCCGGTTTGAAAAAATGGGCAGATGTTGAAATTTCAGGTATTCTAGTTGGCAAAGTGGCCGATTTGTATATTGAACCAGAAGATCAATATGCTGTTGTCGAAATGAAGATTCGGAACGATATTAAGTTAAGTGACGATGTGATTGCATCGGTTAGAACGACTGGCTTGATTGGTGATAAATTTATCAACCTTACTCCGGGTGGATCTGAGGAGTTTCTCAAGGGAGGTGACTTTATAACCGAGACGGAATCAGCCGTTAGCTTAGAGGAACTTATTGGCAAATATGTGTTCGGCGACGCAAAATAGAGCAATATTTTGATGTGAACTATCTTTCTGTCAAGCTACGACAATAACCAATAGTGGGAAGCAGGTTATTCCACTTTCCATTGGTTTACTTCATGAGCATGTTTTTATATAGTTTGCTGTAATTTCAATTTTAGATTCTTGAAAACGTGTGAACACTTTAGAACACACTTCTAGCATCTCCATTATTCGCTTATAATTTTCCTCACCGCAAACCCAAAGTCACCTGACATGCCGCTAACGGCTAAGAATTTTTTAACTAGGTTAATTGGAGAAAAATCTCGTGAAAAGAATATATCAAATTTTAACGACGACGATACTATTTTGCTTTCTAAATAACATTTATGCAGATGCTCCCACTGAGCAGCTGAAACAATCCATTGACGAGGTCCTCTCCGTTCTCAAGGATCCCAAATTAAAAATGGATGGAAAAGAGGAAGAACGTAAACAAAAGGTAACAAAAATCCTTGAGGAACGGTTTAATTTTCGTGAAATGAGCAAACGAGCTCTTGGCAGGGAATGGAATAAACTTGGAAGTCCGGATCGTAATGATTTTGTTGAAGTCTTTAAAAAATTACTCGAAACCACCTATCTCGAAAAGATTGAACAGCATGCAAACGAAAATGTCGTTTTCGGAAAAAAGCGTTCTTTAGGACCTGGAAAAACGGTGATCGAAACAGCTGTGGTTACATCTAACAAAGAAATTCCTATCCATTATAATCTAATGGAGAAGAAAGGGAAATGGGAGGTCTATGACGTAAAAATTGAAGGCGTAGGGCTTATCAAGAATTACCGTACTCAATTTCGTCAAACGCTTCAGAAAAGATCTTTTATAGAGCTGTTGAAACAATTAAAAGAAAAGCTAAAGGATTCAGGATAAATTCTAGCTGATGATCCAGTTTTTTTACCGTTTCCGGTCAGGTTTTTGAAATTGAGTTTTCGAGTATCTGAAGGATGTGTCGGTAGAATTAGGCATAGAAAAATATTCTCTATTGATAGAAAACTATGCCTCATAAAGATCAGATTTCTCGTCGTAAAATTTCCATATTGATAAACCAAAAATTGTGAACAAAGTGAATTTACATATCTTTAGCGTCCATTTATTTGCGTGCGTATTAATATGTTGTAGCACACTACTTGCGGAGGATATTGGCGCAAATGATATGGATAACCCTGGTGTAAGCGAAAAGGGTTCCACAATCGAAAATGATCAATATGAAGACGATTTTTACGAGGATGACGAATACTACGAAGATGAGGAGGAGCAAACCACAGATATTAGGGATCCGCTTTATTACTTCAATTTTGCAATGTATACCGTCAATGATCGTCTTTATTTCTGGATGTTCAAACCCGTTGCCAAAGGTTATTCGAAGATCGTCCCCAAACCAGGACGCGTGGGCATCAAAAACTTTTTTACGAACCTTTCAACACCAGTTCGTTTGGTAAATTGTTTGCTACAGGGGAAATTTAAGCCTGCCGGAATAGAATTCACCGCTTTTGTAGTAAACACAACGGTCGGTGTTGTCGGTTTTAGAAATGTTGCCAAGACCCGATACGACTTTGAGCGTAATCTTGAGGATTTAGGACAAACATTGGGAGTCTATGGACTCGGAAACGGATTTTATCTGGTAATGCCTTTGTTAGGACCATCATCTCTCCGGGATTTCGTTGGTTCTTTTGGTGACGGTTTTTTAACTCCGATTAATTATCTTCCGACCTTTTGGAAGTACGGAGTAAGATCTTTCGACTTTGTAAATACTTCTTCCCTAAGCCTGGGTGATTACGAGCAACTTAAAAAATCAGCAATATCACCCTATGATTCTCTTCGAAATGTCTATGTTCAATATCGAAACGCCCAGATTAGCCAATAGCCGCAGCTATACCCTGTCTACACTCACAAACGTTCTTTTCGTAACCCATGAAAAGACCGCTACGCACGCAACCCAAAAAGATTATTCGAAAGAAGACGGCGACAGCCAAAAGAAGGAAATCCATTCCTAAAAAGCTCTCTAAAACCAGAATTAAAACAGGAGTTTCTGGCCAACTTCAGCTCAGCGTTAGATCACATCGAAATCTTCAACCAAACCGATTCTGTTAGAATGAAGATTAAGCATTTAGCATGCGCTATCCACCATCTGAAAATCTGCCTAGGCACTCGGCCTGGAAATCACTTACTCCGTCAACAATCAGGCGATTGTAAGATTATGCTGCAGGACTTGATGGAAAGTTCCGGAAAATCCTCAAACTATCATATCAACGTTCTCTTTTCCCTAGAATTCTTTTGACCCTCTCTTTTTGGAAAATTAGGAAGATAATCTCCTATTGCGCAATGATTTAGGCGTGATTGATCTAAGGAAAGATTGCCCGAAAAGAGCAATTTCTGTTTGCATATCAGCTATTTTGTGGAAATTTAATTGTTCATTTTTCCCCCAACGGGGATGAATTTTCTGGCCTGGGGTCACCCCAAGGTCTGAATATACACCTTGACTACATATGAAAGACCTTTCAAACAATTATCTCGTTTTTCTCTTTGAGTTGCTTAGAAGGCCCGTCCTTAACCCGGTCCAACAATTTATTAGTGAAGGGCCCAAGAAAGTAGGAATCCTCCTATTATTTTGTTGTGTTTTTTTTAATATTGGCTTAGCGTATTCCATGGGAACTGATGGGAGCTACTCCAAAGTGAGCCACGAAACAGAACAAGAGTCGAGAGAATTATCGATTGTTATAATGGCTCCTGATCCTGCCTGGAGTGTGACCATAAATGAAATTTACATTGTAAACGCCGAATTATGGGTTATATCCATCCTAAATCGCTCGTCAGCAATGGCTGCTCAAGTCATTACGACGATCTCTGACAAAGTCAGTGTCAAAGCGCCCAAACTTTCTGTCAAACACTATGTACTGGGAAAGACATGGACCTGGCAGAACGAAAAAGATTACGTGTTTATGGAATCGAAAGATGGGATCCAAGATCAGTTAGCGGCTGCAGAGAAAATTTATCAAAAACCTAATGCGCCTAATGACGATTGAACTGTCCCCGTATAAATTAGTTGGCAGGGCAAATCTTGAGCGGGCCGTTTTATCTTTCCCTGACCCTGAGATGATTACCTTTTTCCGATTATCCAGAAAAGCAGATACGGAAATTAAGTAATTTTGGAGATTTAATTAAAAAAGTTTTTCTTTGACATAACCTTCTAATTTTACGGTATCTACCGCAAATCTTCGGATACCCTCTGCCAATTTTTCCGTCGCCATCGCATCTTGATTTAATAGCCATCGAAAATTCTTTTCATCGAGGTCTAATTTTTTATCGCCACAATTTTTTAAAGCCGAAACCGAAGAAAGTTTCTGCGGGAGTTCGGTATTTTGTCCAGCAAGAACTTCTAAGAGCTCTGGACTTATCGTCAAAAGATCGCAGCCTGCTAACGCTTGAACCTGCTCCACATTTCTAAAACTCGCGCCCATTACCAACGTTTCATGATCAAATTTTTTATAATAGTTATAGATTCTTCGTACTGATTTGACCCCTGGATCCTCGTCTGGGGGATAGCCGTCTTTGTTCTCCTTTGCTTTGTACCAGTCAAAAATTCGGCCAACAAATGGGGATATAAGAAACACTTTTGCCTCGGCGCAGGCGATTGCCTGTGCGAAGCTGAATAACAGGGTCAAATTGCAACGAATATCGTCCTTTGCCAGTACCTGAGCGGCCTTAATGCCTTCCCAGGTTGAGGCAATCTTAATTAATATCCGGTCCTGGGGAACACCCTCTTTTTTGTAGAGAGCAATAATTTCCTTAGCTTTTTTTACCGTCTTTTCTGTATCGAATGAAAGTCGAGCATCGACTTCGGTTGACACATAACGTGGCACAATTTTGAGGATTTCAGTGCCGAAATTAATGATCAACTTGTCAACAGTTCGCGAAATATTTTCTTCATCATTTGCACCTTCTTTTTGCCCATAAGCAATTGCCTCTTTGACGAGATGTTGGTACTGAGGCATTTGAGCTGCTGTAAAAAGAAGCGATGGGTTTGTTGTCGCATCTGTCGGTTTATATGTCTTTATGGAATCAATATCTCCGGTGTCCGCGACCACCGTTGTCATAGATTTTAAACTATCGAGTGCATTCATATCATCATACCCATTTCGTGAGCCTGTTGCAAAGTTATTTTTGTGGTTTTAGAGTGCACCCACAATTATTATAGGTTTAACATACACACTCTTAAAGCGATACCCATCTAACAATTGTGGAGACATCCCAAATTTTGCTAGAAAACGCGGCACGAAAAAACTTTATTGCAGAATCAGATGCCTGATTTTTTCCTGTTTAGTATCGATTTCCGAATGTATTGGAATAATATATAATACAAAATTCATTTCGCACACCGATTTCGCTATTTCACTGTATTTCACCTGTCAATTGCCAGTCCTGGAGAAATATTCTCATGTGTTGTTTATGTCATGTTGATGCATGAGTAGCTCATTTTTGTTTTTTAGATTTCAAAATGAATAATCAATTAGCCAACGTAGAGAAACTCCGAAGAGATATAGAGTATTACGACTATCTTTATTTCGTCAAAGGCCAGCCTGAAACCAGTAACGCAGAATATGACCGCCTTTATGCGGAACTCGTCCGCATCGAAAAAGAAAACCCTGAACTCATCGTTCCATATTCTCCTACTCAAAAGGTTGGCGGTCAAGTGTTGGAGGAATTTGACCACCTTAAGCATACAATCCCTATGCGAGGCTTGGACAACACATACTCTGCAGAAGAAATTCATGCCTTCCATAAACGGGTGATAAAATTACTCGGGCACGACAGGGTTGAGTATTGTGTTGAACCCAAGATCGATGGTGTTAGTATCTCCGTAAGATATGAAAATGGGATACTAACTCGTGCCCTGACAAGGGGAACGGGCTATATGGGGGATGATGTTACTCAAAATATAAAAACAATCAAGAGTGTTCCATCTCGTCTTTTTGGGGACAATCCACCCTCAGTTTGGGAAGCCCGAGGTGAAGTGTTCATGAACAAAGAAACATTTGCAAACCTGAATAAGGAACGGGAAAAACGTGGTAAACCGCTATACGCTAATGCACGAAATACAACAGCAGGAACCCTTAAACTTCTTGATTCCAGGGAGGTCGCCAGGAGACCGCTTGATGTCCTTTTTTATACCTGTGGTGACGTTCAGGGAGCCAATATAAAAACGCAGGAAGAACTCCTGTCAACAATGAATGGTTTAGGGCTTAAAACGCAGGATTTTTTCAGAGTAGGCCGAACGATGGATGAGGTTCTCTCTGCGATTCGAGAACTCGAACTATTGCGGGATAAAATTTTGTTTGATTTAGATGGTGCCGTCATCAAAGTAAACCGCATGGATTTCCAAAAAAGTTTAGGGTTTACAGCCAAAGCGCCACGGTGGGCAATTGCGTATAAATATGCTGCGGAAAAAGCCGTTACAAAGGTAAAAGAGGTCATCTTTCAAGTGGGTAGAACGGGTACAATAACACCGGTCGCACTCCTTGAACCGGTCGCCCTTTCAGGATCCACGGTTAGCCGGGCAACCCTTCATAATTTTGATGAAATTCAACGCAAAGATATCCGCAAAGGCGACTATGTCGAGGTTGAAAAGGCCGGAGAAATCATTCCGGCTGTTCTCCGTAGCTTCAAAGAACGGCGGACCGGTGACGAGGAACCTATTGATTTGTTAATAAATTGTCCTAGCTGTAATATGTCACTAGTTAAGAGTGACTCCGAAGTTGCATTGCGTTGTGTAAATTTCGAATGTCCCCAACAAGTAAAAGGGCGGCTACTTCACTTTTCGAGCCGTGGTGCTATGGATATCGAGACCCTGGGGGAGGCACTGATCAACTTACTGGTAGAGAATGGCTTTGTCCATAACCCCGCTAACCTCTATACGTTGTCAGAGGAACAAATAGAGAAGCTTTCTAAATTTGAGGGATTAGGAGAGAAGTCTGTTCAGAAATTGATAACCAAAATCGAAGCTAGCAAAAAGAATCCACCCTGGCGGCTACTTTTTGGACTTGGAATCCGCTACATTGGGGCGAAAGCTTCTCGTACACTTCTCGATTACTTTCATGATATCGAAAAAATTGCTAGTGCGTCAGTCGAAGAATTGACTCAAGTAGAGGAGATCGGTCCCACTATGGCCGAAAGTATTTTTAATTTTTTTAGAAATGAACGGAACCGGGAAATGGTACAAGTTTTGCGAAATAGTGGAGTAAATTTTGTCATTTCTCAAAAACGAAAAAGCGATAGTTCCTCAATGTGGGCAGGCAAAACCTGCGTTTTAACGGGCAAGCTTGTAACCATGACACGTGATGAGGCGAAGGAAATTTTAACCAGTTTGGGCGCCAATGTTACCGGTAGCGTAAGCGCAAAGACAGATTATATAATCGTTGGCGAAAGTCCGGGCTCTAAACTAGCGACTGCCGAACGTTTCGGCGTAAAGATAATAAGTGAAAATCAATTTGTAGAATGGATAAAAAGTTGAATCTCAATATACCAACTATTGTCAACACCACTGAAGCCCTACGCGCGCTAGTTAACCACGCAGAAGAAATCGGATATATCGCTGTAGACACTGAATTTATCTGGGAGCGCACTTACTACCCCAAGCTTGGACTTATCCAGTTGGGGTTTTCCAAAGACGAATGTTTTTTAATTGATGTACTTGCCGAATTAGATTTGCTGCCCTTAGGGGAGGTATTAGTCAACCCTAATGTTGTAAAAATTCTTCATGACGCTCAGCAGGACCTTACGATTCTTCGGCAGGCAACTGGTGTATACCCTAAGAATGTTTTTGATACCCGATATGCTGCCGGATTTATTGGCGTTCGTTCAACAATATCGCTTTGTGATCTCATCAATATCATATCGGGAGTAGTGTTAGCCAAAACTGAAACCAGAACCAATTGGCTTCAACGTCCTCTTTCTCCTTCACAAATAGAGTATGCCCTCGACGATGTCCGTTATCTTCCTGACATCCGTGAAAAATTGCTCGCACGCATAGAGCAATGTAAACACGAAGCATGGCTTCGGGAAGATCTTATTGAATACGATAATCCAGACCTGTACAAAGAGAGAGACCCCTATGAACAATATCTTCAACTTAAGGGGCTTGGGAAAGTACCCGCCTCCAGACTCGCCATTATCCGGGAATTAGCAGCATGGAGGGAAAAAGAGGCCCGCAAAAGGGATCGACCAAGAGGTTGGATAGTTACCGATGAAATTCTAATTAATCTCGCCAGGCAAAAGCCACGCTCGCTGGAGAGTCTCAAAAGCACAAACGGCCTTTTTGAAAGACATATACGCAAGTATGGTAAATCCATCCTAAGTGCGATCGAAAAAGGTATCTCGACAAAAGGTGCGGAATGCCCGCGGCACGAAAATAATAAAAACGAATATGAGTCTCTTAAAACACTCATCGATTTTGGGTTAGTTATTGTCAAAGGTAATAGCCAAGGGCATGGAATTGATTTCAGACTTATGGCCACCCGCTCAGAAATAAAAGCCTTAGTATTTGACGGTTTAGGTGCCACGTCTGACAGGCATCGTATTCTTCGCGGTTGGCGGAAAAAAATTCTTGGTGAGCAACTTAAACTATTGCTTACCGGTTAGCCTGGACTATGTAAAAATTTAGAAGCGGAATTGCATAAGCTTTTTAACATTTTATTTAAACGAAATTCCAGGTTGAAAAACATTGAAACTTCATTTGATAATTTTAGGAAGTCTGGGTGTAATTATTGCCGAAGCAGGAGCTACCAGCAGTAATCCCTCAGGAGAATTCTGGCATCCAAACGAGCATCCTGCCATTTTAGAACGTCAAATTACCGCCTTCACGGTTCCCTCACGGACAATGGATGTCTCTGCGGAATTTGGCGGCCGTATTGAAACTATAATGGTGCGAGAAGGTGAAATGACCACTGGAGAACTGGGGGCGACAGCATCCGTGATTTTTCTTGACAAACGCTTTGCTACCATTGCCAGAGATCGGGAAAAAGTGGCTTTAGAAACAGCAATTCAACAAATGGAACAATTGGAAACCGAGCTGGCTTTAGCCAAAAGACAATTGGAGTTTCATCGCAACGAAGTGAAACGAATAGAATCTCTGGCGAAATCTGGAAAGGTTCGCCAAAGCGAGCTCGACTTGGCGATATTTGACGCGGATCGTTCAGAATTACAAGCAAAAAGAGCGCAAACTGCCCTTTCTCTAGCTGAAACCAATATTGTCGATGCCCGCCATAAGTTAGCAGATGCTGAAGAACGGCTTGCAAGACACACAATAATGGCACCTGCCGGCTGGGTGGTATCTAAGCGTTTCGTTGAGCCCGGAGTTATCGTTCAGCCCGGGCAACCCCTCCTGCGTTTGACGGATTTAAGTGAACTATCTATCGAGCTCAGGCTTTCCGAGGAAGAAATTGCTGTCATCCAGGAAAAAAAGAATATCCTCCTCCATTTTCCGCACCATGAAAATGCGGAAGTCAGTGCCCAAATTCACCATTTTGACGTTGATTATGATCCTGTTACCAATAAGCGACTTGCTGAACTTCGAATCCCAGGAGATTCGGCACCGGTAGCCAGTGGCGGACTAGAGGTCACCATTACCCTGCACCTTCGCGATCCGGGTGGATTCCTTCTTATACCCCAGGACTTTTTGAAGCTTCGCTTGGAACAATATTTTGTCACATTAAAAGGCGGCGAAGAATCGGCTATTATTCCTCTCAGGGAACAAGGAAGTTATGTGATCATATCTAAACTTGATTTACCGACTGATGCGGTTCTCACCCGCCCCTGAGAACTTATCCGTAAACTATCCTCACCCCCGGCTAGCTTGAATTATTCATGCGATTTCGTAGCGAGAGTGCTTAGGTTATTTATTTTTCAGAGAGTTATGGGAATCATTGGGGTGATGAAATATTGAAATATTTTGAGATCCGGTGATTTTCTCAAGTTTTTAAAAATGAGTGACCTAAATGCTCGGAGTAGAAATCGTATGGATAATTCAGCTTAGGGGCTTGGAAATACTAAAATACCGTTTTTGCACCCAGATTTAGATCAGATTTGATCGCGCCGATTGAGCAAATCCGCAGGAATAGTGACCTATTTCGAGGAATTTGGGATTGAGACGCGGCCAAATATAACCTGAGTATGGGATGCAAAATGGTAGATTTAGTTTTTCTAAGCACCTTAGTCCAATTTTTCATCACGCCACATCCTTTTAGAATGAAATTGAAAACTGGCAATCGATTCCCTTTTCTAAAAAGCATATGAAACCTCTCATTCGATTTGGCATCCAGCAAGACGTCCTGATAAATACTGTTTTTATTGGGCTAATTGTCTTTAGCGCTGTCATTGCTGTTCCGAATATTGCTATAGATCGGTACCCAAATATTCGATTTGGAGAGGTCCAGATCACCACTCGTTATCCTGGCGCATCGCCTGAGGAAGTGGAGCGGTTGGTTACGGATGTCATAGAAGAAAATTTAAGAGGAATTGAACATATCGATTTTGTTCGATCTACCTCGATTGCAGGACAATCCCTCATTCATATTAAATTTGTTGATGATACTGATTACGCGAAACTGTACGATGAAGTTCGATTTCGTGTCCTAAGTATCCAGAATCGATTGCCTGTTGTCAATGGTGATCCATTGACACCGGGCTTCAACGAGGTCGATGTCGATGAATGGTTGCCCGTCATTCAAATAAATCTCGTTGCCAAGAATCGTGACCTTCCTTTGACAAAACGAAGCCTTACTCTGCTTGCGAAGGACCTGCGCGCCCGGCTCCAGCTATTAGATCACGTAAAGGATGTAATTCTTTTAGGAAATGAAGCGGAACAATTTGTTGTCGCCCTTGATCCCCGTCGACTTGAGCAACATCGCATCACCCTTCAAGAAGTCATCGATGCTTTGCGCAGTACTGGAATTGCCCCGCCGGCAGGAAGTGTGGATACCGCTCAAGGCGAGCAATTAATCCGCATTGATACCCGTTTCCGTAGCCGCAAGGATATCCTCAATTCCGTCATCAGGAAGGATGGAGGTGGCAACCTCATTCTCCTGGCAGATATCATCAATCATCAAGAAACCGGTCTTGGTTCAATTGAAGGAGTCGCCATAACATCTGTTAATGGACTTGATACCGTTGCTTGCAAAGTATTGAAACACAAGGCGACAAACGCAATCGAGATAAAGGAAGAGGTCGATTTGGTGGTAAGCGAGTTTTTGCATGCTAACCAGACGAGCAATGTCGAGGTGATTATGACCCTTGACAGCTCCATAAAAATCCGCGATGGTCTCGGTGTTCTGGTAAATAGTCTCATGCTATCAGTGGTCTTCGTAATGTTACTTCTTTTCTTGTTCATGGCCTATGTCAAAGAATCAACGACTACTGTGGGTTTAATTCTGGGGATTGTCGCTGCTCTGGTGGTCGGAATTGTTCAAGAAGGCTGGATAAAGGGAGTGACTATTGCTATTCTCACCTTATTCGTTTTCTGGAATTGCCGCGCAGCGGTCCTCACCGTTTCGGGTATTGTTTTTAGCTTTCTGGGCGGCTTGCTAATTTTCTACTTAACAGAACAAAGCATCAATGAAATCTCTCTGCTAGGGTTTGTTTTAGTTAGCGGTATCGTCGTCGACGACTCTATCGTTGTTATTGAGAATATTCAGAGACATCGCGAAGAAGGACAACCCTTGCTAACAGCGGTACTGGACGGAACTGTCGAAGTCTTTTGGCCGGTTGTTAGCGCCACGTTGACAACGATTGCAGCATTTCTACCGATGCTGCTTATGACCGGATCCACCGGTGATTTTTTTGCACTGGTTCCGATTTCCGTAGCCGCAGCGCTGAGTATCAGCCTGGTTGAGTGTTTGTTGATTCTTCCCCTGCATGTCGTCGACCTTGAACGTATCTTAGGCCGAGATCGCACACAAGTCGCCGCTATTGGGGAAGGCAGTGACCCTCTTTCTCGGGGTGGACCAATGGAAAAACTTTCACGGTTTTACAACTGGGCTCTTCGATTAACCATGTCCCATCCTATTAGTACTATTGCTATTTCCCTCATGCTCTTTGTCATTGCAGTTGTAATTCTTATAGCACCGTTTATCGGATTACCGCCGATTCTCAAATTAGTGTTCTTTCCGGACGATACATCAATTGTCAATGTTACCTTACGCACGCCCCCGGGGACAACACTTAAGCAAACCGATCGAGTCGTCCGTGAAATTGCAGAAGATCTTGTCCACCGAGGTGCCGAACAAGTGTCAAATGCCACTGGAATCGCTGGAATGAGATTAGACCCAAGCTATAACCCAGTCTGGAGCAATCAGTATGGCTTCCTGTTCGTTGAACTGCCCAGCCGGGAAAAGCGGTCGTACGATGATCCTAAAGAATTCATTGCAGAACTTCGTAGCGATCTTGAAGCAAAATTTGAGCGCAATGGAAACCATATTGAAGTTGCTGCGGCCCAGGATGGCCCGCCGGTGGGACAACCGGTTAATGTAAGAATAACCAGCCTCAAGGATGGTGCTGCGTTGAATATGGCAACCGATCTTATCACTTATTTGCATGAGCAATCTAAACCTGGGGAGCCCCTTGAAGGGGTGATTGATTTAGTCCATGATCGTACTCTATTTTCAACAGTTATGTCGTTTATTCCAAACAGGCGGCGGATATCCATATATGGATTACGGGATCGAGAGGCTCAACAATTTATTGCCGATGCCCTTGATGGCGCCTATGCTGGAGATTTTCGTCGAATTGACGAAGATATTCCGGTTCGCGTTCGCTTAGCAAAATCGTCGATCAAAGACCCTCTTGATCTTCTGAGTGTTCCGATGGCCAATGATAACACCGGGCGCGTCGTCCGCTTTAACGATATTGGCCGGCTGGAGGTAAAAAAAGAACCGGCAAATCTTATTAAGCGGGATTTCCAACGAACCATTACTATCACCGGAAATTTAAGGGAGGAAGCACGAATTGGGGCGGCCAATGTTATGCTTTTCGTCAAAAAATGGTTTCGCGAAAATATAGAGAAATATCCCGGGGTAACGATTGCTTTTGGCGGTGAGTCTGAAAGTACCGGAAAAAGCTACCGCAGTTTGATCACGGCATTCCTTGTCGCCATATTATTGGTTTATGGCATACTGGCATCCCAGTTTCG
Organism: Phascolosoma agassizii; assembly: GCA_035593235.1. Classification (NCBI taxonomy): domain Eukaryota; kingdom Metazoa; phylum Annelida; class Sipuncula; order Phascolosomatiformes; family Phascolosomatidae; genus Phascolosoma; species Phascolosoma agassizii. Next base: position 27,870 of record JAVJHY011990468.1, read on the forward strand.
CAGCTATTTGCAACCCTTCCTCATCATGTCTAACATCGTCTTCAGTTTTACCGGCGTTATTTTAGTTATGGCCGTATTTGGTTTGGCTGCACAGATGTTGCCGCAAGGATGGGTCCGTGACGAACGATCTTACTTTACTGTTCAAGGCTTCATCGCCATAGTTGGCTTAACAGGGCTTGTCGTTAATGACGCCATTGTGTTCATAAATTTTATCAACAAACGCAGGAGTGAAGGCCTGTCCTTGAACGATGCTCTATTGACTGCTGGAAATCAGCGGATGCGCCCAATTGTTATGACTACAGCCACGACAATTGCTGGATTACTCCCTATGGCTATAGGTATTCCTGACTTCAGTATTACGTGGAGCCCGTTCGCGACATGCTTCATTGCAGGCCTCATCCTAAGTACGACCATGACCCTGCTGGTTATGCCAGTCCTCTATCTAGGCTTGGAACGAATTAAAGATTCTACAACCTGGAAAATACCGTTCTTATTAAGAAGTCATCATAAAGAAAATATGTCTGATAACACTCGCCAAAGCTATGGTCCCGGGACTTCATTTAGGGCTGACACAGATTGACCCAGCCATCGGTGAATACGGTCTGCGACCAACCAAACCCAAATATCAGGTTTGCATGTTCCAAATACAAAAAAAATTAATTGATCTTATCGTTTTATTGAAAAGAATTATTCAGTTCCTTTTTGTTGGCTGCTACTTAAATTCTATCGAGCCTTGGACACCCGTCCAGCTACATGCAGCTGAATCCGCGGAAGAATCAGAGAATAACATTCTTGAACTCGACATCACGAGCGCCGCGGAACTGGCACGGGAACGCGTTGAAGCGGTAGCTTCCGCGAAAGAAAAAGTCGCAGCTGTAAAAAAGGAAGGACGTGCCGACATGGCATTTGCATACCCCCAGTTCAGTATTAATGGTAATTATACTCGCAATGAGGAGCTTTCTACGGTTCCCCTGGGTCCTCCCATAGGCGAAGTGGAGACGGGTCGAAAAAACGACTATCGGGGGGGCTTACACGCGGAGCAACTGGTCTGGAGTTTTGGCAAGCGACCCGCTATTCGTGATCGTGTCGATGCAGATACAAAAGTCGCACTTGCAGATTTAGCTATCGCGTCGCGTAACGCTGCTCATAACGCGAGAATTGCAGTAACCGATTTACTCTTCGCCCGCTCCCGGTTACATATTGCCGAAGACCGCGTATCCCAACGCAGTGGCGAACTGACAGATGTCAAAGATCTTCGTCAAGCCGGCATGGTCACCGACCTCGATGTCCGCCAAGCGTCGATAAATCTAATTCGAGCTGAGGATGAACTTAACGCAATTGAGGCAGACCTTGAACGCGCCCATCTAGATGTAGCGGTGGCCTTAGCCCTAAACCCAGAAGAGTTTGTCGTTAATGGAGAACTTATGCGTCCTCAAGCTGTTAGCATGCGGATATCCACTTCTCAGGAGCGTGTGAAAGGCGGCGCAGAGTTGGAGAACCTGCAGGCGCGATATGGAAGTCAAGAAGCGGAAAAGCGAAATTTAACGTCGGAATCCCTGCCCGACCTTCGTGCTGTGGCTGATGCGAGTAAAGACGGAGAAAACCTCAATGATCTAGAAGACGCCTGGAGCGTTGGCTTAAATCTCAGCTGGAATTTATATTCCGGCGGAGATCGTAGAGCTCGGAAAGCCGCCACCGCCCACCGCATGCGTGAACTGGCATATCGGCAAAAGGAGGTAATTCGTCAACGAACGAAACAATTGGAAAAGTTAGAAATCGAGCTATCCAGCCTCGACAAACGAATCGCCGAAGAAAAAAAAGCAATAGAGTTGGCGGTGGCGAATTATGAGGACGCCCGTGATCAATATCGCGCTGGCCTCATTACCCTTACGCGCCTAGGAGAAATTAGCTTGGCCGTAGCCGAAGCACGCTTTCGCCATGCTGCCTTGATTCATCAGGAACAAACCGCCTTCAACGAACTAATCCGCCTAGGGGAATAACTGAGTTTTATTTTTTCCGATAATATTCCCGAATTAGTAGAAGTAGAAATCCGAAGCATAAACCATTACCTCGGCAGTAGTACGAAAAAGCTTCCACCGTTGTAACAACTACAGCGTACTTCCCTGAAAACTCCCATAAACTCAGGGAGGTACAGGTTTCCCCGAAGGAAATAAATAATAGAGCCTGGGGTAATCACCCCTAGTTAGCGTAAAAGATCCAAAAAGTACTTCCCCTGAGCCGAGCGTAGCAGCCAACGGGATACATGTTCCAGAACAATATTGTGGATTTAGTATCGCAAGTCTATGGAGTAGTCTTCTAATCTCGCCCTAATTTTCGTAAATCTGATGATTTTGAGCATGATTTATCGCATGTCAGCAGAAAAGGTGAGGTTAGGAGATACTATTTATATGATTTTCAGTTTGACATCCGTTAGTCGAATATGATCGGAATTAATCGTCAATAAAATAAAAAAAACATTTTATTGTATTATTATTAATAAAAGTTTCCCAAACGGCGTTTTTCTGTCGTTTGAAAACTTTTTGTATTCCGCCATACGACGGTTGGGAACAACTT